>JAODKC010000117.1:28199242-28222324 GCA_026777985.1 Mormyrops attenuatus | reverse complement strand
TAAAAGAGATTAAGTGCCAACCTGGCTCTCAATGGCCTCTTTTACTTTGTCTGTCCATTTTTTATGTCTCAATTTCTCTATAACTGTTTTCAGCTACAGCCAATTGTAGGAGTTAGTGTTTAGGTGCCCTTCACAAAGGTATTTTTAAAAGTTGCTCAGTCAGAAGGTAATCATTTACTGAACTTTACTGCATCGATTAGAGCGAACTATCAGCTGTCTTTCTATAATAGGATTTCACAGTTTCGGAGGCCTGGTTACTTAGACATCAAAATAAATTCATCGCTTTTATTTAGAAAAGTGGCTTTTAACCATCGATTTTGTTCCTGTATGAGAAGTTTGTGAATTACCGTAATGTCTCCTTCCATGAGCATATTTAGTGCAATTTACATAAACCAGTGGCATGGATATCTGTTGAGAATGAGTATTGCATATTTTTGCTAGCCTTCAGTACAAATCCATTTGCACTTAAATAAATAATTACATGGAATTATACATTTGTATTTATATGTAAAATATGCTTGTTTTATGCTTGGAGAATATCGTTAAGAAGTAAGGGACACTTGAAAAGACAGAACATACAGCAGCAGCACCTGCCATCATAGAAATAATTTAAACTTCAGTTTTATAAGAGAACAACAGCACTCTCTGCTGGTAAGTATGCAGCAAAGCAAGACTACTGCTGCTCATTTAAAACAAAGAGGAAAGAAACCTAATCATTTACAGATGCCTGCGCTTATTCACTTATATTATATTCAATAATAATAATTATTATTATTATTGTTGTTGTTGTAATTATTGCAGCTATAAGAATGCATGGAAAATTAAAATGTTAATAACATGGGCATAGATGTTGACATCAGCAGTCAGAATGGCTTTTATACAGTTATAATATTTACATAGTTACTTATGTAGTTATATTTTTATGTAATAAATATAGAACAGACACTGGCTGGCAAGAATTTGGGAAATTTTCCGTTTGCAAATTCATCAGTAGCCAATGCAGCTGAGTGCCAGTGGCCAAATCTACTGATGCAGCCATTTTTCCATTATTTCAGAAAGCTGAGACCATGAATGATGCCAGTCGCTCCATATCAATGAGGAGGAAATGTAGGCGTGTACCAGAGGCTCTCCACTGACAGCGACTAGGCCCAGTGACTCCTCACCCCCCCCCCCCCCAACCCCGTTATCGCACTGCAAACCCCACACCCGTTTCCACGGAGCCGGATCAGTGACGTGTGTCTCCTGATAGGCCATACGGTGCACAAAGCTGGGAGAACGCCGTAGACCCCACGCCTGTGTGCTCCCAAGATAAGGAAGCTGGAGGAAATATTTCCCATTGAGGATAAGGAAGCCCAGTCTGTAAGAGCCCAGGGTCACATTGATTCATGTCCTGTGTGTATTGCAAGCCACTAAATCAAATCAAATTCCCTTTCCACCACCAGGTGGCCTAGTGGTTAAGACTATGGATTCATTATCACAAGTTTGTCAGTTCAAGTCTCAGTAGGTTCCCTGATTTGCTCAAGTGAAATATTCAGTTGTTGGCCACTTTGAAAGCATGAGAAAACCAGCCAAAGTAACATGTTGTAAAGTAATGTCAGTGTACAAAAATGGGCACAGTAATGTTGCCCCCATGTTGGACAGTTTCCTCTGGGTACTTTGCTAATGCCATGCAATTTAGCTAACTAGTATTTCCTAATTGTGTCATTGTGGGGACTAAATACACACAACCCACACAGAGGCCCATTAAACGTGTTAATTTGACATTGTGTTGACCATTTTTTAAAGTTCCCACAAGAGGAAAAATCCGTGAATGCAATCAAAAACCTAAAAATGCCAAAAGTCTTGTATTTTGTTTGGTTAGGGTTCAGGTTTGGGCTGGGTAGGGGTTAGGGTTATCATTGTTGGGATTAGGGTTATTCCCAAAGAAATGGATGGAAGGTCCCCACATTGTTACTTTTCTTATTACTGTAGTATTATTAACATTATTATTTTCTTATGACTGTTATAATGTACTGTATTATTGTTATTCTAGTTTACCTAAAAATTTGACTTAAAAACAGACTTAGGGAACGGATCTCGTTCGTAACCTGGGGACTGCCTGTATAATAGGAAAATATTTGAAGGACAATTTTGAGGGGTCAAAACAGGGAGACAAGGATCAGATACAGTGGACAACACGGGAAAAAATCTGGAGCCCAAGCAGGTAGCAACATCAATGACTAGCCTGGGGAGTATATGACTGGGAGCCACTTTGTAACACCACTGATGAAGGAGCAAACAAGAGGCAGCTGGAGTGATCCACACGAGGGCTGAAACGAGAAGTAAGACAAAAGAGCCACACTTGGGAGAGAATGAGAGGGACAGGCAGGCAGGGCATGACAGGCCCGTCAAAGAAAGAGAAAGACCTAGTATGGGGACAGGTGTCACATGCAGTTAATGCTGTGCAATATGCACACAGTACTCTACAGCAAAAAATGTAAATACAAAAGCACAACACTTTATAATAAAAATGAGATTTCACTTAAGTTTCATAAAAAATGCAGTGAATTGCACTGCAAAATCAAAAGTTGCAGTACAAGCAATGGTAGCTAAGAAAGAAGGCGGTGCCTGAAATATTGTATTGAATTTATTAATATAAATATTTTATCGTACAGTACAGTAAGTTTCTTTTTACATAATGAAATAGCACAGTATCGGTACTGTATCTGTATCATATCTGCTTATTGTAGCTTTCCGTCGCATATACATTATTATATACATACTGTATTACAAGTTAGATATGGACCGTGGGTCATTATTCGGCTGGCAGCGCTGCCCGTTCTCCTGTAACACTAAGCCATACACATGCTAAAGTCCTACTGCATCCGTTTTCAGGAGTCTCTCGATCAGTGTAAAGTGCAAAAGCGATCAGACGTTAATTGATCAGGTGTAACTCACCGTAAAACTGTATTTAGTGAGGTGATATATTATTTCTTTAACCATGGACCTTATATGACTTTAGAACAATTCCTTGTTACAAGCACAACCTGACTACACGTACTTTGTGGGAACGTAACTAGATCATTCTTTTTGTCAATCTGCCAAGGTTGATAATTCCGTGGGAGTCTGGGCATATCCTATGTACCAATCGGATCCTTTTATTCTTTTACTGTTATGCTTCTCTGCCTCTAGGGGCTTGTGCGTACGTAAAATCGTATACGTACGTAAAACGTGCATACACTTGATTCTCACACTAAACTGTTTGTACATACAGTTGATAGATGAGACCCCTGGTCTAGACCCAATTGACCGAAACAACTATCGGTTAATCGCTAACTCCTGCCACTCTCATCCAAAATACTAGAAGGAACTGTTGCTGCCCAGTGCCCAGTCTTATTTAGTGGCAAATAACCTTTATGAAGCTTTCCAATAAGACAGATTTTTTTATTTTCAAAAGCATTCGTCCATTACAGCCTATCAAATTTAGCAATGAAGTCACCAAGCAGATAGTTAGCTCATATCTTGGCCAATGTTTGGTAAATTGACAAGAAATTTGCCGTGAGGGCATATAGCCGTACCCATGACAGAATGACATGAAGTTTCCATGGTAACTAGGCCCTGATAGTGTGCTTGGTCCCATTATAGCTGCTTGCAGCTATATTTATTTATATTTTAAGTTGCTTTTTGTATTTATGAAATGCCTCGTGGGCCGGATGTAACTGGGCCAAAGGCCGGACGGTCTCCATTCCTGCTGTGTAGGATCTCCCCTTTGTTTTCATGTTTGGTTCTGACGCTCTCTGTGACTCCATCCTGGGCAGGCAATATGGAAAATGGATGGATAGATATTGGTAATGTATCAATATTCAGCAACCACAGGCTACCTTGAAGTAAACTATAGAATCTCTATGCAAAGCATCCTGGTATGCTGATGCACGTGTACCCATTACCTTCTAAGATCACTCAACATAAGGTAATTTGTTAGGCAAGGGCCTGCATGCGTGTGAGCAAATGCATATGTATAGGCCTTGGTCAAACATTTGCATCTTACCCAGACAAATCGCCGAACATCAACACTCGCAGAGGCACCTGTGCAATCCGTTATTCTATGCCTGTTTACAGTCCATCACCATTACAGCGCTCTTCCCTGGCCATAAGTGTGTCTTAATGGACAGTCCTAAGTATCACATCTGTCACTGTCAGTCAGCTCGCATCACGTTAATACGAAAGGTGAGTGAGGGCCTTAGGGCCGCGTAGGCCAGATGGGCGAGTGTAGCAGTGGGTTTTGAGACATTCTCTACACTCAGGTCCATTCTCTCAGCCAATTAGGATTTCGGTGTGTATTACTGTATCCAGTGTACAATGATTAGGGTAGTGTGTGCTTCAGCAAGTTAGGACGTTGTGCCCATGATTGGAAGGTCGCCTGGTCCAGTACCGTGGCTGGCTTAGTGATGCCACAGTTGGGCCCTTATGCAAAGCCTCTTTCTGCAGTTGTTCCAGGGGTGCTGGAAGCAGACCAGTCCTGTGCTCTGACCACAAAACTTGAACCCAGCTTTCTGGCTTAGGCGAAAAACACAATTTCCCCACAGCATGAATAAAGTATCTCTCTTCTTTTACATATTACCCTATTGTAACGAAGCAAGCATTTTGAGGACCAGGCTGAAGAGATGTTCCCTGCAACCATTTTCTGCATCTCATTTAGTATGTAATTTACTATTACTATTATTATTATTATTATCCATTCATCTTCCAGTTATGTGGGATCGGGGGGGGAGGAGGGTGGAGTTAATGCCAGCCCATCACAGGACACACACGTTTAGAGATACCAATTAGCCTAAATGCATGCATGTGGACTGCAGGAGTGAAGCGAATTACACTGAGGGAACCTGCACATGGAAATGCACACATGCAGATGAGAGGAGAGTCAAACTCCTTGCCTTGGTTGGATGTTGAACCAATGGTGCTGCCTGACTGGGATACCATGCCACTCGATTATTATAGCAAGAAGTATTTACTACAATACATAATTATTATTTTAGAAAAAGAGGTTTCAGAGTATTTTAATAATAGCATACTAATATTCTCAAACCGACTTTTCTAAAATTTATTATCTATTCAAAACATGTATATGTGTGTTGCCTACATCTCCAATGGCCAGGGAGATACAAAAATTTTTTTTTTTTTACATTTTATGTTTACCTTTATTTTATGAAGCGGGTGTTTTTGTCCATTTTGTACATCAAGTGTGGCAAATTTCACATTACACACATGCGACTCTCAAGGACTCGACGAAGTGGTACAGCTGATCTTTCAATGAACGCTCAGTTAAGTGTAAGCGGTACTAGAGCGGGAGCTACGCATCTCCCAAACAATGCGATAGTCTAAGAATCTAAGGCAATTATTCAAAGAAGCAGGAGTGCAACATTAAGAGCATTCAGGGAAAGTGTGTATGGGGGGTCTGTTTAGCCCCAGAACAGGTCTACAACAAGTCAACGAGTTCCATCAAAGCAGAGAAAGTTGAATCCACTGCCTAAAAATGCTCCCTTGAGAAACACTTGAGAGAATAACTCTGCCAAATGTGCAGATTGTGCTGAATACTGTAGACCCCATCCACTCCCTTAAACTTCACTACAGAAGAAAATGCACTTTGATTCCATCGATTCCTCTGGAAGGTCATGCGCTGATCTATCGATCAAAGTGCACATATGTGGGCAAGTGTAAATTCTTTATAGACAAAAATGTCACAATATCAGCACAATATCCTTTTAATAAGGGTGCAGGCACATCCTCTGTGTCCTGCTGGCAGATCCATCATAAAAATGTTTTGAAAGACAATAATTTGAACTTACAAATCAACTGCTGGGTGATGAACAGAAGAAAGTGATGGATTATTCGAGTGCCAGGGTGCTTTTCTCTGGGCATGGCACCATTGTTTGTGCCACTGAGAAAGCAGCACGAAAGCAGGCTTGCCTTTGGCTGGCTCCAGCCACAGAGCAATCGCAGTCAACATTTCACACAGCTGCCATTGCCTGGGCAGGAGAAAAACACACACATACACATGCAGCACCTCTGGCATGTGCCTGTGGAGCTTAGCAAGATAAATGATTCAAATTAAAATAAAATCTGAAGGACCACTCGGTTCACTTGTCAAAACCCCACCTATAGCATCAGACGTTTTATTGATTTGTTTATTCTTGTTTAAACATTTTTAAAACTTCTGCTTTTTTTTCAGATGATTTCATCAGGGAACGTTCCATGCCCCAACATTATGGCACAGTCTGATTTTTATTCAGACACAGACGAGACCTGAACTTTGTGACTTAGCCAATATTTGTATAGCATTTTCTTGACAGCTCTGTATTGACATTGTAGAGGACTGCCTATTCAACATGGCAACCTCAAGTTTAGGATGAAGAATGAGAATGAATGCCTAAAATATTCTGTTTTATATAATCGATATAATGTTATTTGCAAGGTGCTAGTTCCTGTGTAATGCAGTTATTACAAAAAGCATGTTATAGTATCCATCCATCCACTCATCCGTCTGTCCATCCATCCATCCAAATTCCTTTACTATTTCAGTTTATAGTGATGGTTAGCCTGGTGTTTATCTCAGAACCACAGGGCACGAGGCTGGGGATACCCTGGATGGGATGCCCGTCCAATGTAGGGTACTCAAGCTCACAAACAAACAATATGGGATGCTAGTTCATCTTAATACATATTTTTGGACTGCATGAAGAATCTAGAGTACCAGCACTGGTTTCTAAGCTCAGTCAGTTGTGGCAAACCATGTTCTGTACTCTCGGTTTGTTTTTTTTTTCATCTCTTCAGTATAAATCTTTGGATGGTGTTTTATACTGATACATTACGCTGCCACATTGAATTAATAAACTAACCATTCTAGAAATTACTCGATGTGCTGATGTCAACATTCAGTGTACAAGTGGAATAGAAAGGAGAGTTTGATCTGGTGCTTGACTCAGCAAAATTTACCATTATGAATGAAAGACATCTTACTGCATATTAATAAATATACAGTAACACACTTTAGCTCTTGTTTCACTCTTTTTGCCTAACTTTCCTTTCTGAAGTCAAGGAGGTGATTATGAATAACACTGAATGAATTATTGTGAGTCAAGAAGCCCAGAATTCTTGCCCAGGAAAAAAAAATGCTGCTACTTTGGTTCAGATCATTTGTTTGTCTTTATTTTCAAGTCACTTTGACAGCTTCACTATGAACATTGCTCTGCCGTTACCTGCGGAGCAGGGAGTCAGCAGTTTCCAGAGAAACACAGACGCGCACTTCAGCGAAGAGCGTTCAGCTAAACAGTCCCCAGCGACACCCGCCTCAAAAATCAACATTCCACCCACATTCAGCATAAAAGGCGTGTTTGTGTGGGATTCCGTGTCGAAACCAAGATGGCAGAACGGACATTCCTTGGCAGCTTTGATAATACACAGGAACACAAATGTGTGCTTTATAACGGGACCCTCTGCCATCCAGATGAAGAAGGAACATTGAAAAGAAGAAGTTAATATGTACAGAGACCATCACGAAAATGATTTTTGTGACTGTAAATGATAACTATTAATGTGATGCAATACAAACAGGCTTACAGAAATTGGATGTCATTTCATAAATATGGGGTAATCAGCTCTAGGTGGTGATTTTTATAGAGACACGCCTCTTTCCAGTAAGTCCTATTCATTTATTCAGCATTGTTGTCCAAAGCAACACTCAAATGAAGAAAGTTTCAGAGTCAGACAGCATCAAGCAACCCTAGAGCAACTGGGGTTAAGGGTCTGGCTCAATGGCGCTGGACTGATATGATTACTCTGCCAGCCTCGGGATCCAACACAACCTTCCAGACGGGGGGGTCACACCTCTAACCTGCACATTCACTCTTTGATTGACTGAACACAAGTCCTTAGCATCATGGCAGAAAAAGTCATACCTCCAGGGCAACTGTACGTCATCTGCGGTGATACGACACAGATAGTATTTGCATTCACTGTCAGCACATATTAATTATTACTGCAGGCAGATGAAGCACATATTTGTTTTGGATTTCTAAAGTGTTCCTCCATCTGCCTTAACATCAGTTGGTGCTGCCGGATTTCGGCAAAGCGAAGCCCAGTGAGACTTTGAGCAGATATAGATCTCCGACTGCCTTATTTCCTCCTGACGAGAGGGGTGTCTGCACTGGACGTTAAACCAGCCATCTGTCTTGTCACGGATTGTCGTTTTAACATCCTATTGGGTGTCCTGCAGCTCATCCATTACGCCCCCCTCCCAGCATTTCCTTGCCCCCCCCGACCTCTTCCCTTTAGCTCCTGGGAAGCCACTATGCCTCCTCCCCACTGATAAGCAGATACTATGGGCGTCTGTTGCTATCCCACATCCTGTACATATCAATGAGTGGGTGTCTTGTGGCTGGCAGCTGGGGGATGAATGCTCCACACTAAGCCCTTACCCCCCTGGAGTCTGGGCCTCGGGCTTGGGTCTGCTTATAGCCGGGCGTGACGGCCACCGGGCCTAAGCTACTGTAGAGGATGAGCTGTAGATTTTCCACATTGATGTCGTAACCCATGGAAACATTGGCAGTGTTTTAACACACCGACATGCAATTATATACCGGAATACAAAAGGCTTTGTGTGTATTAAGAATCCAGAAATTAAAGAAACGATTTTGTGTTTAAAATGGTTTCATGACATAAAATAACAAAAATAACACAAACAAAAATTGCACAAAAACAAATTTATTCTTTGATTAAAATAGTATATGTGTCGTATCACTGCGGATGATGTAGAGTTGCCCTGGATGTATGACTTTTTGAAAAAGAACAAAAGTGTATTAAAAAATTATAATTATGAATGCACTACTGTTTAAGTAGTATACGTATAAATACGATTCCCTTCATGGTATGAAAACACTGGCTACTGGTGATTAATTTAGTAAAAAAGAGAGAATTCATCCCATTCCCGCATATGTCAGGATAGGAAGGTGCCCATCTCCCATGACTGAAGTTTCACTGGCCACCTGTCCCTCTGACACTTCAAAGTGATGTGTTTTGTTTTTCTTTGGTTCCCCAGCACACCTGACCAGACCCTGACACCTGCTCTGTCTGTCACTTCATTTTGTATTGTCCCTTGACACACAAACCCTGTTTTTCCTCTTACCCCTGTCGAATCCACGCTCCTGATTTTCCCTCACAGTGTTGTGTTTACCTGCCCCACACAGAGCCCAAAAAGCAGAACTCCATTCCACAATACACATTTTCTTGTGATTTCTGTTCCCAAGTAGAGTGGCTCTTAAATCACTTGACGAGACAGACCTGGCGTATTAGCTACTCATACATAGTATCAGTCAAAAGTTTGGACACGCCAAGGAGACTGACAGCGTCACATCACATGTCCAGGCCGCCTGACCTAAACACAGTAGAAATGGTCTAGAAGTAGTTTGGCCAGAGAGTGAAGGAAAAGCAGCCAATAGGTGTTCAACATATGCAGAAACATCTTCAGGACAGCTGGAGAAGCATCCCAGGAGGCCATCTCATGAAACTGGCATAGAGGAGAGAGTAGAGTTAGCCAGTACATGGAGCAATTGGGATTAAGGGCCTTTCTCAGGAGCCCAATGGTGGGATCACTCTGCTGACTTGAATCAGCAACCCAACCCACTGAGCTGTCCCACCCAACAATTTTTTTTGTTTAATCTTTTTTGGTCAGTGCATTATCCATATCTGTTATTTTGTAGTTTTGATGTCTTAATAATTATTCTAGAATGTAGAGAATAAACAAATAAATCTTCCTATGGGCAGCTGTCTTCAAACCTTTGACTGGTACTGTAACATTTTAACATAACATTTTCCCCTTGTGCCGCCAAAACAGCTCAGACCCATCAAGGAATGGATCGGACCGGACAGGCTAGCCTTCGCTCCCCACATACACCATTGAGTCTTGGGCATCCATGACCCCATTGACGGTTCACCGGTTGGCCTTCCTTGGACCACTTTTGGTCAGTACTGGCCACTGAATACCAGTAACACCCCACAACCAGTACACCTGCTGTTTTGGAGATGCTCTGACCCAGTCATCTAGCCATCACAGTTTGGCCCAAGTCAAAGTCGCTCAGATCCTTATACTTTCCCATTTTTCCTGCTTCCAACACATCAACTTCAAGAACTAACTGTTCACTTGTCTTATATATACCGGTAATATACTAAATATTTATATATATATTACATATTTTAGAGAGGCAATCAGTGTTATTTACTTCACCTCTGAGTGGTTTTAATCTTATGGCTAATAGGTGTATACAGACACATAGCTAATGATTTTTTGCATTGAAGAATGTATTGGATTTCTAATGCAAGACATATCCAGGGCCTTGCTCAAAGGTCCTAAAACTGACCTGACAACTTATGGATGACATGTTCTTAAGCACTACACTGCCTCATGCCCTTGCTGGACAGAATGACATGAGCACTGACAGTTAAATGCCCCTCTTCGAAGATTAATGCACCCTCCTCAGCCACAGTGTAATGCATGATCCTCATCCTGAGCGTGGCTCTAAGCCCCACTAGTATATTAATGAGGAAACGTGCTTCGATCCAGCCGGCAGGATGAATAACAAAGTTGAGGATAATCCCGCCGATTCCCGAGGGAACAGCACACTACAACCGCAGCCTGCACGCTTACATCAAATGCTCATTGTGATTCCTCCCACACACCTTCCTGCATCATACAGACCCCCTCAACCTCCGTTGCTGCTTCCTCTCACCAGACAGAGGCTCAGGTCTGTATACACTAAAGCACCCCCTCCATTTTCCGAGCCTCTGTCACCGACAGAAGGCATCCAGGCCCAATCGGATGACAGTGCGTCTCCGTGGTAATCCTGGAGAACATGAGCTGGCGTGATTGGCCCCATCTCTGTATGCACTGAATGAGTTCCAGCAAAGCAGGGAGTCTTGTGCCGAGGATGACACGTTTCATTAATTACTTGTGCATTCCTCTGCTTCCAGTGTTTCCCCCGCATTCTTCTCGAAGTATCGCTTTAGTGATTAACACTGGGATTAACCTTTAAACATGCCACACCAAAGCCAAACCGAAGTACAAGACTGTGAAAGGCTGTCTGAGCCGTGATCCTTCTCGCCTGCTGAGACACTAACATACTTTGGGCTTCCTTCCAACACCGGAAAAGCCGTGCTCAAATGATTCCACGGGTGTCACAGTCAAGTGTGGATTTCACTCCTTACAGCCAAAGCTAAGTCACAGTTAATATGAGGCGAGGTATCTTCTGGCCTGCTGGAGATAAACAAATGCTATATCCCAAAGTAAAAGGCAGAGGGAGGCATTGAATTTAAGAAACTGAGGTTGTAAGCAAATGGTTCTTAGTTCAGGTCCTGGGACGGTACGGCTATTGCAGTCTTTTGTAATTCAATGAAAACTGAGCAGAGAGGTATGTATACAACAGTTTACTGCTGAGTAAATGTTTGACTAGATTTACTTCTTACTTCTATTGTTTTCCACGCAATTTAATCACATGTATGGATTAGATGGGACTGGCCAATAACTCCTGAAAAATCCTGAAGTGGGGAAGGGTGTTAAGTGGATTGAGGTGGGGGGCGGGTGGTGTGTCCTCTATCTAGCTACAGTGGGCTTAAAGGTGGGGGTACTTGAAATGGGGGAGAGGGCTAAGGAGGAGCAGAATGTTTTTTTTTTCCCTCCTTCTGGGTTTTGGGACAAAGGTCTCTGACAATGAGACCCTAACTGAAGTGGGAATCATTCAATCAATACTGCAGCTTTGGAGACTATTCTAAAGCAAATGTTTACGGACACACTGGATCACACATCCTAGGACAATGGATCACACACCCTACTGTATGTCAAACATTATCATTCCGCTGGCGGATGGTGTGGTCTGATAATGATGATAGCACAACACCTTTTCACCCCAGTCTCTGTTTAATGTAATTAACATACAGTCCCCTGTTTCAAACCTCCCAATGGTGTTTCCTCAGCATTTGGATTTTCCTGTCTTGTTTTTATTGTCGCTACTCCCACAATGTAGAAATAATTCATCAAGCCTACCTGCCATCTATTGTCACAGACAGGCCCCTCATTAAGCAAATCCCTGCAATCAGGTGAGGCATTGTCATGTTCTCAATGCAGAGAGATGGCGAGGCCCTCACTTTCTCATATACAGGAGATAAATAGTTGATTCTCAGGTAATTCTTTACTTAATTTGCTGCGGACCATAAATACTGGACTTTGCAAAATGCGCCTGGGGATCATTCAGATTTACCTATACAGATTAAGACATAGATCAGCTTGAACTGATTTTTTGTTATTATTCCTTACTAACTGCAGATTTACAGCCTTTTCTATTGAAACAACCGGCATGCAGCTGCTTATTCCGTACAGGTCATGGGTGTTGGTGCCTCTCTCAGGTCACAAGGCCAGCGAATGCAGAGTCTGGGTTGCCAGACCATCACTGGGCAAACTCACACGTTACAGGCAATTTAATCTTCTTCTCCTTGTCTTATTCTTACTGGGGAGATATGCTATTTGACTGGTGTTAACTTCTGCTGAGTTACATTTACATCATTGGTTCATTTAGCAGAAACTTTTTGTTGAGCAGCAGAAATCTCATTGTTGAGGTAACATAATGTTCAGTTTCAGCTTGTTGAAGACCACCTGCATAGCTCTAAGTGGCTCCACATGGTAGGTCATCCCCCACAGCCTCCTGGGAGATTCTGTGTATTTTCTCGTGCGTGACTAAGAGGAGTTGAAACAGATCTCTCTCCATGGGGGTGTAGGAGAGTTTCTCTGGTCACAAGTGACCCCGGGAGGGGGTGGGGGAGAGTTTATCGAGGTTGGGGTTTCCCTTTTTTCGGGATTGCAGGATATGGCAGAGACAGAAGGACCCTTTTTCGAAGGGAAAAGAAAAGATGACAAGTGGTTGGATGCGTAAGAGGACTAAAGCCCTTCCTTTTCTCACAGGGTGAAATCCCACGATAGATTATGAATACTTCATGTGTTACATGTTTTGAATTGGAACTCTTGAAGCAAGTTTTCCACCCCTGATGTATATTCACAAGGACAATATTATAATGATGTCCATTGTTTTCACTTGTGCATGTGTAGTCAATTTAGCTAAATGCATTACGATTTGAATAAAATCGGTGTGACTCGGTGGCCACACCCCCTCCAGGGCTCAGAGCTCGTGCCTCATCTCCGCTATGTGTGGGCGGGGTTTTCGAATTCTGTCTGTGTTATGTGCGTTTCCTCCCACTACCGCTGTCTTTTTTTTTTCTATTTTTTTTTCTCCTTTTTTTTTCTTCTTTTTTTCCTCTTTTTTTTCTGCCACTGTCTAAACACAGGTAGCTAGACTAATCGGAGTCGCTACATTTCTGGTAGTGTGTCTGTGCCCTGCCATTGACTGGCACCCCAGTCAGGGTGTACCTGGGAGACTGACCCCGGAAGATGGATGGATGGATGGACAAAAAAGGCTTCTCTTCTGTCAGAGACCTGAGGTACAGTTACTTGATTCACTCATTGGCTTGTGCATTCACAAGCAAAGCCCAGAGAGTTATTGTCGAGGAGCCGGAGCATTTCGCGGGTCTGACTCACAAATGGCTGCAGCCGTGGAGCTGCCTCGTTTTCCTGAAGTGAATCGTCGCTTGTGGCTGGCCGTACAGTGGCTGCTTTCTCAGTATCCCTGGCCTCCACATAATAAGATCCACACAAGAAATCTCTCAGAGCCAGAGCCAGATTTTAAAAACGTATATATGATACGATTACACCAGGAGCACCTCTCTAGCATAGCCCCCAAAATGGTGCCTTTGTGTTGCCTCCACTAAACAGTAGAGGCACTCATTCCATAAATATACCACGCCCCTGCCTCATATAGGCTCCGTCCAGCTGACTAAGATCGAAGTTCCTATTGGCTGCATTGAGATGGATGAAGCTGACTCGGGGGTGTGTGGGGGAGGGGTGTGGATTCTCCTGATGAAGGGCCCTGTAATGCAGATGGGGCCCAGAGGGCAACCAATCACAGCATAAGCGGCTTTGCCTGGCTCAGATTAATGCAGTCGCATGTTCCCTCCCGCTCTAAACTCATTCATTCATCACATTTAAGCAGACGCGTCAAATTGCTTTTTAGAAATTCATATCAGAGAGACACATAATTCAGATTTATTAAGCTATTTGGGTTTTTTCATGATACACATAAATTATGATATAGGTCAATTTGTTCCAATTCCCTAACCAGATATTAGCATAATTAACAGCATAAATTATTTATACTTGCTAAAAACATTGGTTTTCATAACATGAAACAAGGCGGCACCCCGTACACAACAATTACTTGCAGTTAGTTACAGAAAATACATGGTGTGGCGTCTCTGTGAGTAACACTGTTGTGTCACGCCTACAGGATTGGCGGTTGGAATCCCATCATAGCTCTTTTGGCGCTTTTCCACTGGCACACGGGAACCGAGCCGTACCCGAGCTGTACCATGTAGAGGCACTAGAAAACAGAGTGCACTGTTCTACAAGTATGCTTTTAAATCGGAGGTTGGAAGTTTTCAAGATCTGAGTTACCGAGTGCATCAATACTTGTAATGAATAATATATAGAGCATGCCCTTTTTCCTTCATATAATCCATGCATATTACCGCCGCTACTGATATGGCCGTGAATTTCGACCAATCAGATGGTGCTGATGCAATCAGCTCAGTTTGGTCATGCTTGTGGCCCTGCTAGTAAGCAAGGCCATGTCAGTGTGGATACATAAAACAATGGAAAACGATTCTAGTACGGCTCGGGTCTGGGCGGCAGTGGAAAAGCATCATTTGCGTGGTGTTTGCATGTTCTGCCATTATTGTGCGGGTCTCCTCCCACAGTCCAAAGATCTGCAGTTGGGAAAATTAGCATCCCACCCCCGCAACCCTGACCCGCAATAGCAGTTTGAAGATGAATGGTTAATTACAGTTAATAGCTTTGGGTATGAATAATGCTTGTTTTTCCTCAAACAGGCTATTATGGGAGGAGGTACCATTTACAATTGAGACGACAGTATTTATAGCGGGAGTTAAATGTGATTCCATATCTGTTGCGTACCAGGCCAAAGCGTTTCAGAGAGTAAAAGAAAGAACAAGGAGCGAATGCTTAAGCAGCTGTGCAAAAACCACCAGTGGTGCTTCTTCGATCACTTGTGGGGAGACTTTGCAGTTGTTGTGATTCATGTTGTTAGCTCTCCAACTCCAGAATCAGGACGTGCTTCTTGACCGCATTGAAGGTGGGGAGGCATTAGCTGTCTCTGTAATAGATATGCCCCCCCCCCCCACCTCTGGCAAGAAGTGCTGGATAAATGCCAATTGGCACAGATAACTCCCTGATGTCTGAAATGATTATATATCTGGGTTATATAACCCAGATATATGATCTAATAGCTGGTGAGAATTTGCATTAATTTAATAAGTCCAAAGAGTCAAAACCTGAACTGCCAGAAAGCCTATTGTCGTTTGCTAAGATGATAATGATGATAATAATAATAACAATAATTATTATTATTGTTGTTGTTATTAATAATAATAATATGTAATCAATATAATTATGCAAGTGCACCACTCATATAATAATAACAATAATAATAATGATGATGATGATGATGATGATGATGATGATGATAATAATATAGGATTATGATTTTTTTTTTTCAAAAACCCTTTTTAAGGTTTTATTTGCTACATACACTATTATACACTTGCATCACTATGCAGTAAAATGCCTTCATGATCATCTTCACCCATTATTAACAATTACATACATGTTAGGGGTGACACTAACAGCTACTTCAGGTTTTACAAACTACTTTAAAACTGAAAGGCTCCCGGGTTTGGCTAAATAGTTCTTCTTCTTGTGCTTTTGC
The DNA here is from genome assembly GCA_026777985.1 of Mormyrops attenuatus. NCBI lineage: Eukaryota > Metazoa > Chordata > Actinopteri > Osteoglossiformes > Mormyridae > Mormyrops > Mormyrops attenuatus. The sequence goes on along the minus strand of JAODKC010000117.1, from coordinate 28,206,410 downwards.
CGTTTTGTTTCTTTGATTGAAAGACTCATCCAGCTGTTTCACATTAACATCAGTGACACATGATTGCACAAGTGCATGATTATGGGAGACTGACCAATCAGCACACAGAAAGAGCTCAGTGCTAAAGTGAAATCCATAGCTTTTTAATTGAAATGGCAGTTTACAAATCCTATCCTAGTTCATAGTGTCCCCCCAGACATGCATTAGGTGGTCACCCTACATATGATGTTAACTGCCAACTTCCTTCATGGAGAATCTAGATAAATCAAATTAACATTAGCACTGATAATGGATTTTTTTTCTCCAAAAAATAAGACATGTGGACATCATTAAGACTACGGCCTACTGGTGATGAATTTGTTTGTCAGCCCAGTGAATATTCCAGCCCTAAATACTCAATAAATATATAATACTGTAGCACATCTCAGGTGTTGTGTTTATAAGGCACTCAAACATGAAGAGCGAACTGTTAATTGTGACAGCATACATACTCATGCTGTAAGATCCCACAGTACTGTGCAGTATAACCAGTGAATAGTCCTTACACCTTTTATTGACTTCCTGGTGACTCACCTGATAACAGGTAATGGACGTATAAATGCTACCATATCACTGCATTTTTATTTATTTGTCACTTTATACTGCAGTCATTTTCCACAAGCACTCACCCAGTGCAGAGTGACAGTAAGACTATCCTCGGAAGCTCAAGGTGCAAGATAGGAGTCTGTCAGAGGAGGTGTACTCACAGCAAGTGTGGTTTGGTTTGAAGGGGGAAGCCTTCCTCCAGGGCCGAGGGTGAACATTGAGCCCCCGCTCTGCACGGGAGGAGTCTAGACCTTCTCCCCACGTTTCCTCCTTATAATCTGCTTTCTTCCTGTCAACCAAAAAGCATGTAACCGGATGACCTGGCTCCTCTGAAATGCCCAGAGTGTATGACTCACCAGACAGAAGCTAGGGGCTGTATACACTAAAGCACCCCTCCATTTTCCAAGCCTCTGTCACCGACACAAGGTGTTCAGCCCCAATCGGATGACAGTACGTCTCCTCGGTAATCCTGAGGAACGGATGCTGGAGCAACAGGCTCAATCTCTGTATGCACTGAATGAGTTTCTGCAAAGCACAGAGACCTGTATCGAGGATGACACATTTCATCATTTCATCACTTATGCATTCCCTGGCTTTGTGACCTGAGAGAGGCAATCAGCCCCTGTGACCTGAATGGAATTAGTGGCTGCATGGGGGTTGTTGGCAGACTGTAAATCTGCAGTTGGAAGGTACATGGATTGATTGATGGATGGATGGATGGATGGATGGATGGATGGATGGATATATGATTAGCTGATTTAAAATTCCTGTCCTGGGCTCAAAGGGACAATCTTCCATTGCCCTGTGTAAATGTGTCTAACTCCTCCTCCAGACTCACTTTTGTTGGATTTTACTTTTAATTTATTTTAAAAAAGCTTTGAAACCAGAGCTTTAACACATTTCCCTTTTCTTTTGGCAAAGCCTAAACATCTATGTGATCCTCTTCCTGGTGAGCTTACCACACTTTCCACTGTTTACGTAGGTAGAATAGTAACAGAGGCCCTGTCTGTGTCCTTTAGCACTTTAACATGTACAGGAATAGTACAGTACAGGCATGGAAAAGGAGGAGAGGAAGTTCACATTCAACAGTGAATCCTATTTTTTTCTGGGAATTTTATTACTGACCTACCAGGAAGCTACTTAGAGGAAATATGCTGCTGTTTCTGCTCAAGAAAACAGCATTACTGCAGTTCTGCTGTTCGCAGACAAATGCTTGTTGGACCGATACCAGTTGCCCTGTTCTAGAAGCTACTACAGAGGATGGGTGGGGGCTTTTCCAGCCAGGAATCTCGTTCATTATTTGACCATGTCCCCCTTTAGTGAAGTCTTTTCATGGCCCCTGAGTATTTCAATGTACTATCAAATATGGTAACATAGATTCTTTACAGAAGAGTACACAAATTATAAATATACATTCCCACACAAAGTTTAGTCTACTGGCTATACCTGTCTTAGAACAATGTTTAACAATTCTCCCCGGAATAATAAATATTTCATTATCCATAGACAATAATGTCAGATTCATTCGAATATTTAATACTATTTTCATTTACAACTTTATTTGTTTTAGTTTTAAATTACAAGTGCTGAATGAGTTCCAAAACCTGATCCCTCAAGTAATGGTGCTTATTGGCGCTTTAAGACTTAAATCACCCTCTGTGTTGATTGAATTATTTTATGGGTAACAAGGCAGGGGACACATTTTAAGCACAAATGATATTGTGGTCAAATAAGAATGATAACGATGAATAATTTTACTGTGGTTTTAAAAACTCTAGCTAAGACAGTCTTATATAGAAACGCATTTTCAACAAATAAGAATGTAATGCAATCTTATTATTTGCTGTAATTGTGGAGACAGACTTATGGGTGGGACAGAGTTTTTAATTTATTTATTTAAGATGTTTGTAGAATAAGACACTGAAAAAAAGTTAACAGCATTTAACAGCAGCAATGAATGTCAAATGAACTCCATACAAAAAAAAATGCAGTGTCCAAAATTATGAAAACAATGATTATGAAAAATAATATATCATTGGCGCTGAATTCAGCATCATGGAACAATTTACATATATTACTGGTTAGAGACATAATGCACAGATATGAAGTTGTGAACTTTAACTAATAGAAACACAACACAGAGATTACTCTACTGTGCTGAATCAAATAACATTAAATGCTTAAAAATAACATCTCTCCAGTTTTATTTTACAGAATTTTAGGAAAATCCACAGCACTGATCTCTACATGAAATGGTGAAGCGCTGCTTTACTGTATACTGTAATACCCGACCAAAAAATTACACCCAAGAAATTATAGATGCAGTTGAAAAGCAGATGGCTTTATGAGATTAATAACAGCAGCAGATAAACCATAAAAAGCTAGCCCACAAGGTGCAGCTGGAAGTGTCCTCACTACCCACCTCCAGTGCTTGAAACTAAAAACCCAACAGGAAGGTCCTTTCTGCATGATCCAAAAAGCAGCAATGAGATGTGACACCGTGGCTGGAACCGCAGAGCCAAGCAAGGAGTGTGACTTAAGAATACTCACTGGTAACTTTATGCATGCTGGGACAATTTCTGAGGTAGTGTCAAGAAGGCAACATCATCACAGTTACTCTGGCAGCCACGAGATTTGAACCAGCACCCTTGTTGTCACAGGTACAGTGCTCGAACTTACAAGGCCACACACCACCGGGTTCAGGCAAAATCCTCAACACCACCGGGTTCAGGCAAAATCCTCAACACCACCAGGTTCAGGCAAAATCCTCAGACCTCCAGGTTGTAGACTTTGCATGTTCTCACCATGTTTGCATGCTACATCCTTCCCTCATGCCCTGTACTTCCTGAGATAGGCTCCAAGCCCCTTCTGGTCTGGATAATAATGCATAACAATCAACCTTAATTAACCATTTTCTTCCAGGTTCTGCAGAATATTTTTTTAAAAAAGCATGTCGTTTTTGGCCGCGAATGATGTTTTATTGTGCAGTACTACTGTTTAACAACAGATTGATACTCTGCATATTGTATGTTATTGAGTGATGAAAGCTAACTCAATATGAAATTCTAGTATGGTAAGGATGATAAACTTAAAAGTATTTAAAGAGAAAACTTAAAAACAAAACATACTTATGACCACACGGATTAACCATTTTGCTGGATTACTATAAGCACATTTGTAGCAACACTATACATATAACAACAGTTAAAAGTTTACCTATGAAAGATTACTAGTCTGTGATCTTTCAGTGGTTGCTAACTATTTTAATGGGTCTTTCGGTCCTAATTTATTAAATCAATACAGTTTAATTTATTATTATTCATTGTATATATTTAATAAATGAATTACTATTTGATATCATTTAGCAATCCGTACAACTGCATCTGTGAAGAATCGCAATAGCTAAAATTCCCAGCGTAAAATTAATCAAATTACTCTTTCGTTTTCTTCCCAAAACTGGGCAAAATGAATCCAACAGACAATAGTGCCACTTGCTGTGAAAACCGAGGAAGACAACCGCAGTTTTTGCAGCTGATGCACAGCGGTGACTTAATGTTTCCTAAATCCGGATTTTAAAATATCGTTTTTATGGTTTTGTGGCGTGAATATAACGAAACTGTGAAATAATGAAATCTCATAAACACACCGAAACCTTTTTATAGCCGAGGAGAGCTTTTAGAATAGTCGCTATTCCAGAATATTATTCCTGCACCTAATGTAATACTAGCTATGTGTCCCATCCGTCCCCGCTGCAGCCCACAAATACAGGTTATGCGCAGCTCTAATTGTGCGGACTTCCTGTTGATCCCCGTTTTAATGTAATTAAATACCTCTAACCCCAAGGCACCAATAGCCAGAAAAAGATGAAACACTGGAAGCAAACAAAAAAGTTTTACACAAAAAGCAGATTAAGTTGTTTGGGGTAGGATGTCCGTAAGATACCTGCTTTTTTCTTGATCTGCTATCTGGTGAGGACAGTTGTCTACACCAGATAGCAAAATTAGTTTCCACTAGAGAGAAGCACCCGTACCCCCCAACACACACACACACACACACACACACACAGAAATCGTAGGTTTAAACTTTCACTAAACCCCTCCCATTGCAGTTAAACACGATCGCTATATATAACACGTGTGATATAATTGCTAGTTTGCTAGTCACTGATTATAAGTCGATTTACCTTTTATTAAGTTACCGTTTGGTTTTATTTGTCATTATTTTGTCATCAGAGCGTATAGTGTAGATTTCGCAGTACTCCCATCTGCAGCCTGAGACGCCAGCCGCAACTAAAGCCATCGTCGGCTGAGCTCAGTGCAGCCTTTTCATTAGGCTAATGAGATTGTAGTATTTAGTAGTATCTTGCTAGAGCTGTTCGCGTGCTTATCGGAAACAGCAACAGAAATCGTAAAATGCGTTTATCGAAAAGCAGCCATTGATCTGCGTGTGAAATTTACTGGGTGCCTAATGGGACCGCTGGTTTGGGATGACTTAGAGCAGTTTTTTATATATATAATAATTTCTTGATGCTTGACTCCTGACGTGGTCCCTCCCCCCTGAGTTTGTGGGGAAGGAGGACCTCTCATCTTACTCAATGCCTGCTTTTGGGATCAGTCTGACCCTCAACGCGCAACTTTCACAAGGTGAGCACCGCAAGTCCTTATAATAAACCTAGCGATCGCATTTCAGGTTAAAGGAGGATATCTTTAAATTGCCAACAGACAAAACTGTACATTGCCTATTTTGCTGTAAAATGTTAATGTGTTGGGATACGGCGTAGCTAATATCCTAAATGTTTTAAATGCCAAATAACTAACTGAACAGTGTTGTTCACGACTGAATATTTCTTTTAAAACCACAATTTTTCAAAAAGAATCACACTGTATATGTTTTCCGTCAGCCTTTATTAAACATGACTTAGGAAATAATTTCTGAGGCTTTTACATGCTACTATACCCTACGTTTTAAATTATGTTTATGTTAAATACCTGTGTTTATGTTAGATGCGTTTCTGATATAGTAGGACTGGCACATGTAGACTCAGCACTTTTCCGGAATAGGTGTAGTTCTGGTATTTTCGCCGCCTGGACCCATTTAATTTGATTTTCTTTTTTTTGGGGGGGGGGGGTTCTGTCTCTTTAGAATTGACATTTACTTCCATACACAAGACGCAAGTCAATACGAGTGCAAAAAGTATGCCGTCATTACGATTTCAATAAAATGTATACTTTATATGTCTGTGTTTATTGCACCATAGTCTGCCACGGTGCAATGAAAAAGGAGGCCGATGTTTTATCTGTTACTTTTTATTATTCATTATTAGTATAACTTTACGCTTGTTTCTGCAGTGTGTTTGTGTGGATGAATTATGTGACTGTCTAGCGCCACAGGAGCCCGAAAGTGTAGCTCGCAGAATGGGTGTAAGTGAAAAGGCTGCTTGTAGTTACCTACATGGTGACAAAATGTTCTTTAGGTCTTGGGCAAATGGGCTTGGTGAGCGCTAACATAAGGGCCGCTTCTATACAGTTGAAAGGGCACAGGAGGAAACAGCTGGCTAAATAAATATTAGCAGTAGAGCTTGTGTTATGGCATAAATTAATAATACACTTCTTTATTTACCCCATGAATGAACCGTTTTGTGGACTTAAGTGAGTTAAGTTTGCCATCTACTGGTTTGAAGCAGGACCTAAAAATACTTATGAAGTCTGCCGCTAAAAATCTCCCTGGGATGCCGATTTGTGATCTTAGTTATGCCAAATCTGACGTAAAGTGGAAGGGTAATATGTGGTTCATCAGATCTGGTGCTCTTTTGAATGTAATTTAAGGGTTCCATCTTTGAGATTTGTGAATGTAAAGTATTGTGTATTACACCTTGAGAAATGTAATGGGACATTCAGTTCCATATGAATCATTAAACAATTTATATACTGTGAATGAGAGTGAATTTGTGGAAGTACTCTGTATAAATGGGTGTTTATTACTTGGGTTGGCCTCCTTCGAGAACTCTGTTATGTCCCATTATATAATCCTCATAAATATGTGTCTGGTCGTTTTACACATACAGTATATATTCTTTGTAAGCCAGCTAACTTTATTAGTTTTCCATGATGCCAATAAAAATAGCTCTAGTATTTAACAAATGCATTAATTTTACTGTAAATACTAATAAGTTGTTTTTCATTTCCACTGTAGAATCGTGTGGAATATCCTCAGCGTGGCGGGTTGTATGCCAGCCAGAGCTCTGTATGGTTGCAGTTTGCATGGCCTCCCTAAGTTGGCATGAATTTCCTCTGGAAATTCTCTACAGTGCCCTTTGAAGGATGCAGGTGTCCCCCCAGGGCTGTTGTCATGCCCTGTGCTCTCTGGGATGGTCTTTAGGCTTGCTATATACCGGCACTGAATGAATTGATGACTAAATGATAACTTTTTTGGAATTAGCCTATAGTCGCTGAATTCTGTATGTAGGTTTTTTCTCTTTTTTTGTAGGTAGTGTTTCCTCAGAGCAGCTCTGCACTCTCAGAAAAAAGGGTACAAATTTGTACCTTTGCTTGTCACTGGGGCTGTACCCTCAAGGGTCTGCCAA
>JAODKC010000117.1:28166593-28199142 GCA_026777985.1 Mormyrops attenuatus | reverse complement strand
GTACCTCCGGGATGTTCCTTAGAGTCCATTTCTGTACCTTAAAAGGTACAATTACCTATATATAGCTAAGTGTACCACTGGCAGACCCTTGAGGGTACAGCCCCAGTGACAAGCAAAGGTACAAATTTGTACCCTTTTTTCTGAGAGTGTGGGTGTGCAGAATTTACATGTTCTCCTCTGTGTATGTGTTCCTTTGCTCTAAGTGCTGCCATTGGGTTGTGTAACTTTAAATTGCCCATAGTGAGTGATTGTTTGAGTTAATGTTAGCACCCTCCAACAAAATGGCACCTTGCCCACTTTGTTTTTTTTTGGGGGGGGGGGGGCACATTGTAGATGATCACGAGCCCAGTTATTCTGCTTTTCTTTTTTCCTTGCAGTGCCATACGGATGAATGGAACGTAATGCTTTAAGGGGATAGAAACCATACTGAAAGTAACGATTCAGCTGCTATAAAAAGTTTTTTTTTTTTACTGTCATTAGACCAAAGCCTATTTGCCACCACTTTGTGCCACGTGCTACCGTGGACAGGCCTCAGGCCTTCCTCAGGATGGGAGAATGGGTGGGAGAAGTAGGGGTAACCATATGATGAGGGAGGAAAACATCCTACACCTAAGAGGCTATCACAGCCTGGAAACAACTCCAACTTCTGCTTTCTAAGATGCTTTGTCCCAAGGTTTATTTCAGTGAAGGGGCTTGGATTATGCTGTTAATGCCTAGCCGTTCTGCCAAACTGAAATTATAACCAGGGACCCACTAGTGTGAGTGTGAGGGATTTCTTTGCTTGGTATGATTCTACAGGGCTATAACGTACAACCTAATCTTGAGTGTTATTTAATGTGTTGACAAATCAGGACAGCATTTACATTTATTTATTTAGCAAACCCTGTTGTCCACTATCTGGGAGATTTCATTATTGAGCTACAGTGATAACTGAGATAGTATTATGTTTTTTCTTGATGGCAGTTCTTCATGGTGGAAGGGCTTTGGTGCAGTGGCTGGGGAATATAATGGAATTTAAACACCTTCTTCCATTGATCAACTTGTTACTGCATGGCTAAAATGCTTATTATTTAAGGTGTGTGATGGATATTTCTGCAGTTTTGTAGCAGTTCACTATGAAGATCACTCTAAATGGGTCCTATGCTGAAGTCAAGTGAGGAGAAAAAAATCCAGTTCACTTTTTGGCTATTTTAATCAATCTGTTGGGACAACAACTGAATGTAATGGACCCTTATGAAATGATGTTAGAATTTTTATCATGTTAAACTAATATCCGGAGCCTGAGTCCTGTCAAGATACTGCCCATGATGACTGTAGTGTTCAAGGGTTATTCAGTTAGTTGAAATGGAATTAGTTTTTGAAAACCAGCTATGGGCAGCTTCAAGGCAGAAAGTCTGACGTTACCATTGGTCGGTGGCAAGGGGGCTGGCGATGGAGGCGGTATAAGAGAAGGCTCAGGGGATGGTATGGTCCGTTCTATGATTAGGAGCCAGGCGGTTAGCCAGTCAAAACTGTCCAATTACAGAGTGGTGAGTTCACCATGCACTGAGGCCTCTTTGTGAGGGCCAAGGTGGTGTGAGGGCGACGGTGAAACCCAGAGAGCTGGCTTCAATGAACACTGTGTGGATGCACTGGAGTGAACCCACTTCTTGCACCAGTGGGAAAATATCTCCAACTCAGCCTTCAAATGCCAAGCTCAAAAGCTTTCAAACTGGGCTCCAATGAATACCTTGTCTTGATTGAAAGCATCTGTTTGGTTTCAGCTGCCATGCCCAAATCAGTGTCGCATCATTTCAGTCGCAGGTTGCAGTGAAACATGTTAAGCTAAGCATGAATCGGAATGTGAAAGCGTTAGAGCTTCAGAATGGGCACCACCCTCATACATGTTGCGTAAATCCACCGTTATGTTTCCATGCTTACTGCTTGTCTAAACAGAATGTAAGGCTGCCCACTAATGTGGCAGTTCCTCTGCTACAGTCATAAAAACGTCTGTATTTCAGTCATAAAAACATTCTTGTGTTCCAGGTATTTGATCACGCAATGAGCTTTCTTATTTTGTATTTTTTTACGATTACGGTTTTTTAGTGCAACTGAATAAAAGCAAAGAAATTTATGTTAATTTATAATTAATTTTATAACATTTCTTCTAAGGAGGCAGGTTAAGACTCTTATGCACATGATTGTAAGGTTGCTGGTTCAAATCCCCTCACTGGCAGAGCGATGTCACAATTGGACCTTGAGCAAGGCCTTTAACCCCAATTGCTCCAGGGCTGACTCTTCTCTCTGGAATGTACGCTTTAATGGAAAGGGTAGGACAGGACTGGGTAGGGCAGGACAGGGTAGGACAGGACAGGGCTGGGCTGGGCAGGATGGCAGGACAGGGCTGGGCAGGACAGGGCAGGATGGAACTGGGTAGGGCAGGACTGGGCAGGACGGGACTGGGTAGGGCAGGACTGGGCAGGACGGGACTGGGTAGGGCAGGACTGGGTAGGACAGGACAGGGCTGGGCAGGATGGCAGGACAGGACAGGACTGGGCTGGGCAGGACGGGACTGGGCTGGGCAGGTTGGCAGGACAGGACAGAAGATGCTCTCAGGAAATAGGCTGCATAGAGGCCTTATTGTCATTAGGCTGATTAATGGCTGTCACATTACAACCAGATTACAACTGATAGCACGTCATTTTAGGCACATGCAATGCAGTGCATGTAGCTATTAAATTCATTTATTCTGTATGTCCAGACACCAGAATTTCCTTTTATGGTATACTAAACATGTAGTGCATTGCATTTTTGACTGTATCAGAATGAGTTAAATAGCTTAAAAAGTAAGCATTTAAATGGTCTGATGTCTAGTTGTGATAATGAAAAATGTAAAATAGAGTGGGACTTGTATTAGACAGGGTTAATAAATCTCTACAGTACTGAGCACAGGGGTGCATGGAAAACACAGGAAATTTCACAGCTAATTTTATATTATTAAGTGCAAATGCCTCGTGCAAGAAAGCAACGTGCTGTTATCTGTTTTGTCTTTTTTTCCTCCTGGCACACATGCAGTGCACATGTTAAGCAAGACACGCGTGTAACTGGATACTTTGAGTAGCCCCACCTTAATGGCGGAGACGTGGTGTTCTTAGGCCTCAGTTTGCACTGCCAAGGGACAGTGTGTTAATGTGCACACTGGTGATGTCAGCCTATAAACACGTGGATGGGCCACAGATGCCAAAGCATGACGGACTATAGCCGTGTGCTGTGTGTTTCTGCGCTGCCTTGGCATGTCAATGTAAACGAGGTACTGGCGGCACGAATCAAGACACGCTTACGGCGGCTGTATGCAACACACTGTGTTCTTCTGGTCTAAATGCCGATGGACCTTAATTGGCGGGAAATGAACACAATCGCATTGTTAATCATCCTGAAGTCCAGCTAGAGTCCAGCTCCTTTTAAAGAGTGAGCCGCGATCGTTCATTTCTCGGGGTACATGAGCAGCCAGAAAACTGTCAGTCGTGCGCAGTGAAAAACAATGTAGTATCTGTTTGGCCTGGTGCTCTGCTGTGCCTGTGGGCCCATGTGATTTTGAATTCTCTCCAGCCTTTAGCACAAGTGTGAAAGGCACTGTTCTCTGCGATGGTTTTTTGTTTAAGGTGTAATGATGGTGATGGCAATGGAGGCCGCTTAAGGTGTGTATGTTTAAATGTGGAGCGGTTTGGGGGCAGTACTGTTCCCTGACACCTTCAGGGCTGGGCGCTGCCATCTGCCCCTGTTCGCTCTGCATTTTTTGTTACATTTTCCTCCTGTAGTGTAAAGGCTAGCACTTGGATCACTCAATGTTCAGGCAGTACCCTGAATGTCTAACTTATGGACAACCTGTACTTAGGAACGCACTTCTAAACAGTCTATGATATTAAAACTTCAGCTTAAATGCAATGTTTCCTAATAACGAACTCACACACTACGCTGGGATGATTGTGGAAATACTGCACGGCTTCAGTGGTCCGTCAGCTCGAGATTATTAAACTATTGTACCTTACGTAGTTACTGCTTTTATTTGTTGTTGTTGTTGTTATTATTATTATTATTATTATTAATATTATTATGTACTGCATTATGGTTAAGATGTTTTAGTGTATTAAGTGTTCTAAAGTATTTTATGTACATAAAAAGCTAAAATATATACTCTATACTAAGCATTTGTCTGATGCTAAATAGAACCACGCATACCTGATCCAAACTTAGCTATAAATTCGACTTAAACATAGACTTAACGAATGGATCCTGTTCGTAACCTGGGGACTGCCTGCAGTGTGTGATTGTAAGTACGCGCTTATGTCTGCCCTGCAACTATGTTGTGATGACTAGATATACGCACATCCTAGGGACTGCTCTGCAAATTTCATTGTGCAAGAAAATGTGCGATGACAATAAAGTCATTCTGTTCTATTCTATTCTATTCTATTCTATTCTATATGGCATCCCATCTAACATGTTCCTCTGCCCTGTAGCCTGTGCTGACTGGAATAATCCCTCTAAGGTGGATGGATGATTAAATTATTAGTACTTCAAGAGAAATATTCCTTTCTACATGAGTATATCATGTAATGGAATAGTGATACTTCATTCATACCCATGAGGAAATGGGGGTGTCCATTTCACCTACCCCATCTTGCTCTCCATGGGACACACAGACACACAGGTGAGAGCATGTTTTGTGGGTTGCAGTACATGGCTCAGCCAGCATCCCTGGAGCAATCAGGAATTAGGGGCCTTACTGAAGGGAACCAACTTTCCACCATGGGCACACCACAGACCTAATGCACACCGCCCTCTTTATCAATCAAATAGCTGTGATGTCCTTAAATTCATATTCAACAGTCTGTATCAGCCTGACCTGTATGCTGTTACTGGCTTTGTCTGTCTTCCAGGTCTGTTTTTAGGCTTCAGGCCAGCGCCTGTTCAGCTGCATTGCAGTTTAACCTGCTTAATGTCTGCCCAGTGCATCCCCATTCTTCTGCTCATCAGAAATCTCTTCTTACTTCTGTAATTCCCTGCAAGATGTTAGCAGCTTATGTTCCTGTGTATTGCAGCTGGTATTTCTGTCAGTCTAAGCAGTGACTAATAAGCGCCTGTCGTCTTCTGGGCATTTTTGGCTGGTGCCCATGTGTCTGATTGATGCAAAATACAAGCTTTTACGTTGGAATTTAATATTTGTATCGATTTCCCCTCTTGTGATGGTCCAAGGGTGATAACTGATACTTGCTGAAATTTTGCAGCAGCATACAGTAAGTGGGAGGTGGAGTTTCTGGACCCTGATATTTCAGAGCTGGCATCATTACTTTTGATTTGTGATTGTTTTCCCGTTTTGCAGAAATGAACTGGGATTTGTTCACTAGGGATTGAACTTCTATTAAAGTGTTGTTAGCCTCCAGGTAGGCGGTCATTTTGCTCATGTCTTCCTCACTGATTTCCTAGGCTGCTTCTGTATAGACAGTTACAGGAGCTACACTAGAACATCCACAGGAGAATTTGAAACACAAATGTAGCATGCATTTCTTATGGGAGGAGTGTTATTTTCTCAAGTGAGCCTTTGGAGTAACTTTGTAACCATGCACTACAGACACAGTGTCATAGGATCCTATGTATCTCAGAGGATTGGGCTAAATTGTGGGAGTGAAAGAGACCAAATTCCTGGACAAATTGTAATACAGAGAAACACTACAGTGGACCATTACAGAAAAAGTTGATGTTTGTCAAATACACCAATACAAAATGTATACCCATATATCAGGTCTGCCCAACCCTGCCCGTGTAGATCTCTCAGAGCTTAGGGGCAGCCATAACTTAACACATCTGATACAGATAATCAAGCCATCCAGTAATATCTCATTATTAGAGTTAACTTAGCTTCAACATAACTGAGTCTAATACTGAGATGCTAGTGAAGGGCCTGATTATATGTATCAGGCTTGTTAAATTAGGGCTGCACCTAAACTCTCTAGGGTGGTAGATCTCCAGGAGCAGGGTTGGACAGCTCTGCCATATATAATGTACCTGCATAGCTTGAAAATACATGAATCAAATAAAATACATAATAGCTTTAATAAAATGCATAGTGAAACAGTTAGGTAATGACAAAGTGTGTTTAAGTAAACTGATGAATTTTGCAGAGTTGGGCGAATACTTGTGGATTTCAACGAGTGACAATGAAAAAAGAGTTTAGTATTGCATTATGGGTAATTAAATGCAAAGTTATTATTACGTTGATTTTTTACTCATCTATCCATCTTGCAACTGTTTTACCTGGTCAGGATCTCAATCATCTTAGGGTAAAATGCTGGGGGACAGCCTGGATGGGATGGATGGCATCCCATAACAGGGCACACATGCCCCCAAGCAGTCATAATTTACAGACAAATTAGAAAGACCAGACGCGCTAACTCCATTTCTGCAAACTGAAGTAACCAGAGGAAACCAACCCAACACACGGAGAGCATGCACACACTATACCTGCCGTGGGCAGTCTTATCCGCAAATGGGTCGGTGTGATTGTGGGTTTTTAGGATAACCTTTAGGTCAGCTGTTCAAACCCAGGTGTAAAGACTCTTAAGCCAATCGGACCAGTGAAAACCCACACACAGACCAGCCCTTTCTGAATAAGATTGTCCAGCCCTGCTCAACACAGAGCAGAGGTGAGGGCTGAACCCCCAACCCTGGAGGTCCGAGACAACAGTGCTCACCACCTAACCGCCATGCCACCTGATGTGGAGTTTGACTTTCTGACTAGGGCACTTAATTGTCATCCCCACTGAATGATTCCCATAAAACACCAGGGATGGTCATGTTTGACGTTTTCTTTTACTGTAACATATAAAATAGCAAGTTTGCTTTCAAGATATGATTTACTGGCTAAAATGTAGCCACTATCTTTCCGTTCTCCATAGCAACTTATCCGGGGATGGGTTTTTGTGAGGCTGTTACCTAACCTAGGAATTACTGGAAGCATAGAAGGTAACATGGAATGCCAGTCTATTACATAGCACACACACCCTGACACGCTAAGGGAAATCTAAAGATCCCATTTCACCTGACGGCATGTTTTTGGCCTGTGGAAGGAAACCCACGGAAATACGGGGAAATCACATGAGCCATACCCCGGGGCAGCAGGGTTCACATCCACCGCCCTGCGAATGTGAGGTCACTTCTGCAGCTGCAGCAATGCTACTAAAATATCAGTTTACAATCGTTTGTCAAACTGTCAGTAAGAATAGTCCCCAATCAATATCAAACCTCACAAGATTACTTGTCCTTATACCACAGCTTTGGTAAATACTATTCTCTTATTGGTTCAGCAGTAGGTTGCACCAATTTATCGTTAAAACGTTAAGGTTGGGTGTCGAGTGTACCTGGAATCATATGTAAAAACTAGCTAGTTTGAAACTTGTGCCTCGTTATTAGTTGCACTACGGAGGGTCACGTGGGTGCTGATTATTTTTGTGCTCATGTAGTTCCCAGAACCTAAAACAGTTCTGTTTTAATGCATTTTAATGTTTTACCAAGCATGATAATATAAAAACCGGTGTGATTTTTTACTCATAAATAAGCAGTCATTCTTATCAGCATAATTTTCTTTGGTTTTCAAAACGCAAGCAGCCGTCTGTTGATGGTTTCTATCATGATGGACCTGCTGCTTCCAGTGACCAGACATTGTATCCTAATAGGGACTATATTTTTAACAGCATATTGGAATGTTATTCATTGCTAATTGAAATGATTTTCTTCTTAAAAATTAACTGTGACTGCTTATTCAGTGGCAGCACGATGGCGCAGTGGTTAGCATTGCTGCCTCACAGCAAGAAGGTTCTGGGTTTAGTCCCGGGTCCTTTCTGTGTGGAGTTCGCACACTCTCCCCATGTTCCCATGGGTTTTTGCTGGGGGCCCCGGTTTCCTCCCACGGTCCAAAGGTGTGCAGGATAGGTTGATTGGTGTGTCTAATTTGGCCCTGTGAGTGTGTGTGCCCTGCGATGTGTTGTCGACTGCCCGGGGTTGGTTCCTGCCTGCGCCCATTGTTCCCGGGATAGGCTCCGGTCCGCCGCACGACCCCAGCTGGGATTCAGCAGTATCAGAAAATGGATAGACTGTTTATTCTGTTGTTATTTTTTTGTTCGTTATCCATGGTATAAGCGGGATAAACCAATTTTGGCTGATTTACATCAAATTGTTGTTGATTATTTTCGTAAACCCCACACCTTGTAGTGGTTTTCCTCTTACTTAGCCCCATGTCATAGGTAGACGTTTTAAAAATGAGAATTTTAACCTTGCTGCCTTTGGAATATCTGCACAGATCCTAACCCTAACAGATCCGAACCCTAACAGATCCTAACAGATATTAAGTAGGGCAGGTTAACTCAAGATACAAAATGCCTTAAACAACGGAATCTATTGTTCCCCCAAAAAGGCACAGGTACATTTAATACGGTTTTACATTTTGTTATGGAAAATCTTGGCTGAATAAAACAGCTGTTTCTAATTTAGGTATTTCTTAGTGTGCCTATTTATTAAGCAGGGATTTTAAGAAATGCAGTTGCATTGCATTCAATTTCAACATGCATGTTTTGGATTTATAATGCCTTAAATTTAGATGTACTATTTTTTTATTTGGATCATAGAAAAGTGGAAAAATACCAACCATATTACTTCTTGGAAGTATTTGTGGGGCACAGCATTAAGCAATCATTTTATTAAACGTTTATAATTCTAAGGTTCCTGCAAGGGCTTTGTGAACTGTTTCCAAATGTTCCACATAATCATTTAAATCTACAGAACATCTACCTTTAATACATACGGACCTTGTTTGCACATAAAGTACACCATGTTTACTTTATTCAAAATGGAAGGGTATTTTCGGGCCTCCTATATTCATTTTTACAACCCTTACAAGGTTTTTAATGTTTTTTTTTTTCTCCAAGCTGGGACCTTGGACATCTGCTTGGCAAATCTAGCCTGGCTCCAGCTACAGCATCTTCACAACCTCAGTTGCTTTGTCTCTGAAGATTGAGCAGGAAATGATAGTTAAATGCTTACTTCTTCCGTAACAAAGAATAAAGATTTACATGAGTCAAACTGAAGTGAAAGGGGATGACAGTAAGAAAGGGGAAAACAAATTGATTGTACTCACTCCCACAGTTGCAGATTCAAAACAACAGACTTGCATGCCAGGAGTGACAAAGTAACGCAGCCTCTTGTGAAATTAGGACTGAGTTCCATGGCTTTGATGCCAAAGAAGCGGGAGCTCGGGCCAAATCCGAAAGAGGTGACATGTCGTTTTCTCACAGAAATGTTGCTATCACGCATGAAGCAATAGAAGAAGAATTGCCCATCTACCTGTTTTTGTTATTCTCTGACCATCTGTGTTGCCATAGCACTGGTACACTTTATTGGAGAATGATGGAAGTTCATAGGTGAAAATGATCATGGAGTCTGTCAGTGTTAGCTAAGGGATGGTACCAGACTTTTTTCTTGTTTTTTTTTTCTGCCCTTTCCTTACACAAGAGTAAGGATCCATGGTGACCTCACCGAACAGCAGAGCGCCTGGGGTTTCTGTGGATTCTGTGCCTTCTCACAGTAAGCATGGCTAATATGAGCTGATTTACAGGACAGATTTTCTCCAATGAACCACAGTGCTGTAAACTTTGCAGGGATACATTGCTTTAGGGAAAAGGACCCAAGTCCAGACTTAGAATATTCCTAACAATATTATGCTTTACAATAAAAACACCAGCAAAGTTATTTTTCAAGTATGTAGTTTTGAAGCAATTATACTGTCAAAGAAAGTATACATTTATTTATTTATGTATTTATTGGTACTGGGCTGTAGCATTTTAAGGACAGAACTGATTTAAAATACTTAACAGGCTTTCAAAAAAATAATAAAAAGGTTTAAAGCCTCGACCATTAAATCAGGAGCAACGTGTGTGTTATCAGAATGCTGCAGGTTTAACTTCCATTCAGGGCTTGTGTCTAGCTAGGCTGACCTTTCGGTACAGCCTCAGCAAGCCTGCACTGTATAATGCAATGAGATGTTGATAGCGACAGTGAACAGCCACGCTTGTGGCTGATCCGTAATAAGTACAGATCTCAGTTATTATATCTCGCTTATGTGTCAGGCGACCTCTATGTCAAGAGGTCGATGCGCGCATCCCGCCAGACTCATCGATAGCTTGTTCAAGCAAATTCATTGACTGCTGTTTACTTTAGCCCCCTCCGAAGTTCTCACCTAATTTAATAAGAATTATTTGTGTTAAACAAACAACGTTTTGTCATTATATTTGAATAACTAACAAAATCACAGACAGCGAACTTGCTCAATGTTCTCCGCTGTGACTCCTAAAAATTTGATGTGTGTGTGGCTCCGTGGGATAGGATACTGTTCCTTTGATCAGAAGGTCGCTGGGGCAAATCCCAGACTCTGCAGAGTGATTTCACCATTGGGCCCTTGAGCAAGGCCCTTAACCCTACTTTCTCTAGGGACAGGCTAATTCTGCTTTCTCAACTGCATGCCACTTTGGATGAAAGGGTCTGCTAAACATATGTAACCCTATTAGCTGTTATTACATTTGCTGTGCCTAGTACATAAGTCACTATCTATGAAAATGTTTGCTAACTGACTTCTTCATTAGTTCCAATAAAACTTGTCCTTCTCACTTTTTAAATAGGAAAAAATAGCTCTGGAAAAAAACATGCAAAGTAAGCGTTTTGTGTCCTAGGTGGTTTGCGCCCCCCCCCCCCCCGGTGTCAGTGGCAGAGTCCTGTTGACCTGACATGGCAAACTGCGAATTGTTTATGGCATGTTTTGTCGCTAAGAGCATCTGGCAGCTGTTTGGCACCAATCGAGAAGCGACATTTCCCTCAACAGATTTTCAAGGAGCTGCAGCTGCTCCTGTAGTTAAAAAACACAGGACGTGTGAATACGTTCAGTTCCGTCTTTTACCTATTTCCCCCCGCAGGAAGTTCGGGCTGCAGGAACTTTGACTTTTCAGGTGTGTGTGAGCAACTGTAGTGTGCGAAGATGGAGAGGAAACGGCCTATCTCTGCAGCGCGTTTTAAACAGCAGCCCTGCCATTAACCCCTTAGGTCCTCAAGGTGATAACACTGCAGTTACACTGCAGAACCATTTTATGTCCTAATAGCTTGCACCATTTGAGAAGTGCCATTGAAGTACAGCACCTTATTCCCTAAGCGTCTAACTTGATGGAGAACTCCTGTTTGACAAAGACTTGTTAAAGCTGCCATCAATGGGCGGGGGGGACAGATTATAAACTCCTACAGCAGTAACAGCTGCCATAAAGTAACCCTGGGGGAGGCAGATTTTTAATACTGCTAATCTGTGCAGTCACCTCCCAGTCCCTCTGCCTAATGTTGCATGTCAGTGTGTTGATAAAAGGGCTGAGACTGCATCGCTCCAGCTGCATGGGGGCCAGGATGCAGCAACCCCCACCCCAGTAACCTCCCCCCCCCCTTCCACCCTGGACTTGCTGCTTTCCTTTGCAGAAGCTGCATCAGTTTTTGGGGAGATTCTGTCAGCGTGTGCACCTCACCTTGTCTTATCGGGAGTTGGGATCTCCCTGTTCACGTAATTAGCATTTGTAGGCTTGAGGGAGAGGGAGAGGGGGAGGGGGAGAGAGAGAGAGAGAGAGAGAGGCAGGACAAGGGCTACTCTGCAGCGCCCGCCAATGTGCTGACTGCAGAAGCATTACCTGGCACACTGTGCCAGTGCGTCAGCATTCTGCTCAGAAATGAATGAAAAATCAATCAGTGCGACTGCAGCGCTAAGCCCCCAAATCCAAGTCCAGCCTAGTTTGTGCATGGCTCTCCACACACCTCCCGAACCCGGCGCGAACACTTCTTAAGATGGTAAGTCACTCGTTTTTGCCCGTAAATGGATGCTAGTTTGAAAGGGGGGGGGGGGGGGACAGGAGGGATGATGCCTTATTTGGGACACGGCGTGGTGTGAGGTGTACTGTGCAAAGTTTGCCTGGCTTTTAAAGTGGCCCAAGGATGCGTATCATTACTTTATCAGTATGATTATCATCATTTAGGGTTTCAGAGCATCTGGCCCCGAGGCTGTATCTGGGCCATAAGCACGTCAGTTGAGATATCTGCCAAACGGCGCGATGTCACTGATAAGTACCACACCGCTATTTTCAGCAGCGTTCAGCTTTCTGGGCCATTTCTCCAGGTTTCTCCTGTCTGTGCTGAAGCATCGCACCAACACTGAAGGGCACTGACACAACTGCATCACTTTCCAGTTGGTTCAAGGAGGCTGCTGCAGATTATAAATGTCAGGATGTGCGGGGTGGGGGTTCATTTGTGGGGGAGCATGTAGGTGTTGCTGTAGTAAATTGTGCCCCATATGGACATCATACACAACGTGGTCTCGTCCCCCTGGGGGGCTGTATACTTTTAATGAGGGCATTCTGTGGAGCCAAAACATCGCAGTCAAAATTCTTTTATCAACTGCCCCCCCCCTTTTTTTTTTTTTTAGTGAACAGGTCCCCTGGTGCTATAACAATGAACCCTTTGCTGCTCTTCGCCTTCATTTCCCTGGGCCTGGCCGAAAGCGTCGACCACACAAACGGCGACAGTGAGCACTACAAGACCGTCTACATCTCAGGTAGGAGAAGGTGGAGAGCGGCAGGCTCCAGCTGCAGGTGGAGCCCCCCTGTGGCATGTGTCACTCTGGGTCTTCCTGCTTCATGTCATCTTGCCACTCTACTACAGTTGTGAGCTGATAAGGTTCAGGTCACGATTTCTTGACCCTGTGTAATCTGTTTGGCTTTCTTCTTGTTAAAAGGTAACATGTAAGGCGTCCTACGGACCGCGTGTTTTAGATTAGTAGTAGATTAGTGTTTAGTGATAAAACCGCAACTTGAATAATTCATGAGTCTTGCACATCTGTGGTATCACGTCCATGGCCTCAGACTTAATTGTTAAAATTAGCTATTTATCTGCCGCCTTAATCTTCTTGGCTATTTCACCTAAGAAAAGCTTTTACATTGCTACTCGCAAGCAGTGTCATACATCATCAAGGGGGATTTTGAATGTCAAGATGAATCCAATAATGATCACCTGGTTATCTTGGTTCTGAACTATGTCCTGATGGGCTTTGATGGCCATATTCTTGACTGACATGCTCTCTTTGAGAGAGAAAATGTAATGTTAGCCTGGCAGTATGTGTGCTTATGTCCATTCTGCATTTTTGGAACCTCAATATATCAAGCTTTGATTCAGTCCTATTTGAATCTATACCGTAGGTGTATTTTCTGCCCAAGAACTCAGCCTTATATCATGCAACTGATATCCCAATAGGCCGCAGTCCAATATGGTTTTAACTTTCCAAGTGAACCAAGGTTTTCCCAACAAACCAAATAATTGATTAAGTGAAGGACCTTTTGGCCAACCCTTCTCTCATCTCCTCTTCTGGTTTTATAATGTTTGAAAAACAAAAATAAAATATCAAAATAGCTCAATGTCTGTGCTTTCTTACTAAATGATAAAATTACATATTTCAACAGCAAATTTCACTAAAGTCCAGATTTGGTCCTTGAATAACATCAGTCACTTATGTGTATCTTTATTATTATTATTATTATTATTATTATTATTATTATTAAGTTACATAGATGACAACAATAAGATATCGAGCCATATAAAAGAATGGGACAGAAATGAACAGGTTGCACTTAATGTATCTGTTTACCAACCTGAGATGGAAGACCACTGAGTAGCAGTTTATCTCACCATTATATTATTGCTAAAATTAGTAGTATCATCATCAGTATAATCTATAAACAAGGTCCGAAATTATATTTTGCTGAAAAAATCACTATAACATCACAATAGAAATGTATTTGGTATACTTACATTGTTAATTAGAAGAATGAAAATTAATATCATGTGAAACACTATTATGTTATGCAGTATGAATCAAACCAGCTCAAAAACAAATAATAATAATATTTGACCTTGAGGATTTGCTGCAAATAGAGTAAACATACCGGGAGTGTTTGGGGAGAAGCTGGTAAAAATGTGAGGAATGTAAATATTTGAAAAAAAAAATGGTAGTTCTTGATTTGATCAAGACAATTACCAGGAGCAGGGACTTGTGTAGGAGAATGGTTTAATGAAAGAGGGAGAAAACAAAACCAGAGAGGTATTGGACTTTATTTTTACTGTTGTTGCTGAATTTTCTAGATCCAAGAGCTAAACAGTATTCAGACTTGTGGGGAGGGGTAATACGGCACAGGTGGAGTGAATAGATCACCTTGTCACCTGCCTGTGCGCCTCTTCAGCACATTCAGTTCCATCGTGCAAGCACAGTAAACACATTTAAGACATCTCAGTATTCGTTCAAATGTAGTTGTGAGGATGTTTAAGAATCTCTAAGAGAAAGACAACAACAATGCTTGAACTTCATAATACTGTGGATCTCTTGCTGTGTGATTCTTGACTGACATTGTGCAGTCTGAGAAATGGGAACAAAACTGAGCATGCCCAGGAGGTGGTGGCAAGCCCGGACTCTTACTCTTCAATATTCAGATTTATTGCAGTGGTACGTGATGATTAAAAAATAGCTTGAGTTATTCCTTTCCTCGCTGCCACATAAAAAGGAAGCATCACAAACAGGTTGTTCTAAAAGGTAAACGGCAGTGATTAAACATGATTAAATTTTCATGCCAGACTTTCATCCACAGCATGAAATATGGAATCGTAACAGTACACGTGGGGACGGCTTAAACGTTTTAGTGAATCCCCACTCAGAGATGAAGCCTCTCTGCATTGCATCGCTTAAACTCAGCGGAGGTTCTCCTGCTGCTCATTTTGGACATATGAAATAGCTGCATACAGAGGGGAAAATCATCAGTCAGGTGCTTTGTGTGACTGCACACAATTGCTCTGGCGAAGTAGCAGGAGAACCCCTGTAAACTGCTGGGGGGGGGGAAATCCACCCAAACTGCTGAGGCTTGCGAATCTTGCAGAAGAATTAACACGCTGTGTGGACCTCTTTGAACCTTTTCTGTTCTTTACTGTGGTTCTTTATGATGGGCTGCTTCAGCCTGTAGGTTTTGGGCAGCAAATGATTGAAATTAACATTAAGGCTCTTAAGGTTTTAAAAAAGCTCGGTGAGGGCTTTTAATTAAGAGGTCACATGTTCAAGGAGCTGCCTGCTGGTTTTATACCAGACTTTTTGTTGGCCTCTGTAAAAAAAAAAAAAAACAAAGAGTATCCAGCTGGGGAAATTAAAGGTGCTTTACTTGATAAGCGTCCAAGTAAACGTCACGTCTCACATGCTGGAGTTAGCATTATAATTTTGGAATAACTGGCAACGTTGCGTTAAACATTCCAAGAACAGATGTCTAATTTAAGTTACTAAAGCAGAGTTTATTTAAAATAAGCCAGAGAAACCTAGGAAATGCTGCATTTTAATCATTGTGGAAACCAAAGTGCAAAGAAAAAGCTAAGGAGGGTAGAAGCAATGATCTTCTGTGCAATCCAAATTCATAACTTTTCTCTCTTGATGCACTTTTTTACTTTTTATTTTTTTCCAAGTGGGGTTTGCAATACAGTGCTTAAGTACGAAATCACCCCAGTCTGGTTACTGGAAGCACGTCTGACATGGGGGTCACAGTTGCTTGTGGATTCAGCTGAAATCCGGGGAGAATGATGGTAATGCTGTGAGAACAGGCCAGCTGTTTGACTGATACAATGTCAACGATTATGTTCTCTATACACCAAATTAACATGTCAGCGGTTTGACTCAAGTTTATACTCCTTCATCGCTTATTGTTACTTCCTGGTAATGAAATAGAAGATGATTTAGAACCTGTATACAGTTTATAAACAGTAGCTGGATCGCAAACACCGCAAGTCTGTTTTAAGCTCTTTGCGGTGTTGACACTAAAATGCTTCATGCAAATAGAATTACATATTAAATACAACAACGCAACATCCTGTATAAATCTGTAAGTAAAGATCAGTCAGTAAGTGAATGTCCCACTGAAACTATGCAAGTTTAAAAATAAGTCCTCAGATGTTTGTGTGTGAGTCATCCACTTTTCAACAGTTTCCAGCTGCGATTAAAAAATTTACAAAAGAGGCAGCTGAGTTACATTTACACCAAAAGTAAATCACTGGAGAAGCTAAATTTAATCAGCAGTGAAGTGCCAATGATAGTTCCCGAAGGAATATTTAAACTGTGATTAAAAAAATAAATAAATAAAATAAAAGATTTTGGCTTGCATTTTTGGTATTAAATTTGAATGGATGTGCTTTATTGCACTATTCTAGGAAAATAAAAGTGCCTTTAAAATGTAGCAATATTATAGTTTGCAGATAGTAAAAGTGCAACCTTCCGGTGGTCGGCACAGAGATCCAACTCCAGAGTAGCCAATTATCTGTGATGTAGAAAAACAGGGAATTAGGACGACCCTGGAATGACCCTCTTTAAAGCCACCATCAGGTTGCTACTAGAATATGTGGAGTTTTGTGTTTAGTTCTTTAAGTGGTCAGCATTTTTTACATTTCATGTATTTTCTCCAAATCATGTACAGGCAGTAATGAGGTTAAGACCGTCAGACTTACAGACAACTGTTACTTATGATTGGACTGCCATAAAGCCTATTATATTAGTAATTCAGGTTAAATACAATGGTTTGTAATAACAAATGCAAGCACTACTTTGTGACACTTGTGAATACATTGCACGGCTTCAGCGGTTCATTAGCTTGATGTACAGTAAAGTACCGTATGTAGTTACTTTTATCATTACTGTATAATTATTATGTACTGAATTATTATTTTTCTGACTTACCTACAAAGTCAACTTAAAGACAGACACAGGGAACGGATCTCTTTCGTAACCTGGGGGCTGCCTGTATTCAAATAACATTCAGACTGTGCATACACATGATTGATCTTCTGCTGTTATACATTTGAACCAACTGCATAGTTGTTTGTTTAAATCCCTGTAAGAAAATGCTATTGTACCTTTAAACAAGGTAATCAAAGTTCATGCATTAAATAAAAAGCCATATAAAAACCATAGAACTATAACTGTATACACTTTCTTAAAAAATGAATGAGCCATTAATCCGAATCAGAGGCTTTATAGCTGTGTGTTCTTCTTGGCTTTTGTAAGGTGCGTTCTGTACATATATGTAAATTAACCATGATCCTTGCGTATGACATTTCCAGAAAATGGGCCTCGTCTGTCCGTAGTGACGGAGCAGGCCAAAGTGGTCTCCCGCCGCGGCAGCAACGCCACGCTGCCATGCAAATTCATCCGAGACCCTGCGCTGCCTCCCAACCCCAAGCTGCGGATTAAGTGGACTAAGCTGACCTCGGATTACCTGAAAGAGGTTGACGTCTTTGTGGCCATGGGCTACCACAAGAAGAGCTACGGGAGCTTCCACGGCCGCGTCCACCTGCAGGGGGCAGGAGAGGGCGACGCCTCACTGGTCATCACCGAAATCACGCTGGAAGACTATGGAAAATACAAGTGCGAGGTCATCGATGGACTGGAAGACAATACCGGAGTCGTGACACTGGATTTGCAAGGTACTTACCCTCTATTTGTTAATATCTGACACACTATAGACACTATAGACTCTTTTGATGTAATGTTTATTATGTTTTACTTTATATATACTTTATGTATAGTATTTAATATTCTTTCTGAAAGCCAAAATTCATTATTTTGACCACTTTTGTAGAGCAATATACGTATAAGCAGCCACTTAAACAGGGTGATTTGAGACTAAATGTTAAAAAGCCAATAATAATACATGAAGTTTCTTTCTCTGGCCGGCAGGACCTCAGTTGATAGCCCAGAGTTTGGGTGACGTCGGTATCCTGACAGACGCCAGGCTAAGGCACATTCCAGCAGTGTTATTTATTTTTTATAATATTAACATCTGATCTGTCACACTGCTGCAATTTGACATTTCTCAAGCACTGGCAGTCTGTTTAAAGACGTGATTTTCAACATTCTAAATCTGATACTCGTTAATTCATTGTTATTCTTGATTGCGGCTTGGGCTCTGACTTATTGCAGAGAAATGGGTTTGCCGCCTGACAGGCCAACGAACTTCATCACACTGCAAAACTTGGATCATATCCAGTCAGAAGAATCAATTCTACAGTGGGGGGGGGAAACAAACACATTAACCTTTAAACAAAGCCTTCGTTTCTGATTAGTTAAAAACGTGTTTCAGAGTATGACAAGGTCTCCTGTGCGAAGCTGGGTTGCACACACACTGATGGTGAGCCGGTTAAGATCACCAGCTTAATTTACCAGACATACCAACAAGTTACCTCCCTTCTTGTATGATGACCTGAGCCCCCTTGGCAAAGATTCCCCATTTTAACAAGCTTTTAATGCCTACAATGTACTTTTATTTTGTGCATAATTAACAAATATCACAAAACAAACATAAGGCCTGTTTTGTACTGTGTACAGTGTTCCACTGTGTATAGCAGGGACACCCCACATTTTCAGGGATGGGGGCTCATATCCTGCCTAGACTCTGTGGTGTCTGTAGTATATGTGGTATATGTGGTATATGCTCTCTCTCAGTAGTGTGGATTTCCTCTTGCAGTAGAAAGACATGCAATCAGCTTAATTGGCATCTGATAATTAGCTGTAGTGCATGTTGTATATGTACATGTTGTATATGTGCCTGTACCCTTA
The DNA here is from genome assembly GCA_026777985.1 of Mormyrops attenuatus. Lineage (NCBI taxonomy): Eukaryota > Metazoa > Chordata > Actinopteri > Osteoglossiformes > Mormyridae > Mormyrops > Mormyrops attenuatus. Next base: position 28,180,403 of record JAODKC010000117.1, on the reverse strand, counting down.
ACTCACAAGTAAAATATGCAAATTCCTCACTTCTAAAACAGCTATTTAACGGTAACCCATGGGATCACTTTTACAAAAAAGGATGTTTATTTAGTACATGAACTGCAATGGGTTGGCGCCCTTGCTAGGTTGTTCCCTGCCTTGTGCATGTAGCCTCTGAGATAGGCTCTGAACCACCGCAGTCCTGAATGGATTGGATTTATTGGATAAATTTGGTTATACTGTTAAAGATAAGCAGTTAGAAGATCAGTTAGAAGATGAATGAATGTTTTCTCTTTTTACTGTATCTTATTAAAGAAATATATGACAGTGCTGATATGTTAAAAAAAACATACTTATTCCCATACGGCTTGACAAATAAATAAAATCTGTTTATAGAAATGACATTTACATTGCGCACTGGAAACATCTTCAAGCGTGGTAAAATGCCTTTCCTCTGCTTTATTCAATGAGGTCACTCGTCAAGCTGCCAATAAAATCTTTGATTTGTGAGAAATTCAGTTTGAGAAGTAACGCAAACTCTGCATTTTCCGAGATGGGTTTTAAAGCTACATTAAGAGGTTAAAAATAGCAATGTGTCTGTGGAAATTTAAAGTGTTACTAATGTCTCAGTATTGCAAACTAGATGCTGTAGAAACAAAAACAATATATCCGTTGGAAAGCCGCATCACCCTCTCCCGCAGCTAATCCCTACTCCTCCCACACCCCCAACCTCTACAGTTTTTAGCTCCAATAGGCTACATATTGTCCCCATCACTCTAAAAAATGTTTAATAAAAGCCCAACTTTGTGTGACTTATTTCAACGTAATCAGGTTCACCAGATCTGTGTTGGTAGCTGTCCTTTCCTGTGCCACCACTAAGTGACACTGGTTCAGTTTTGGTGCAATTTCTCTCAAAATTTGATCAGTCCCAGACCTTCACAGAAAATTCGATCAGTTCCAGACCTTCAGAGTCCAATTTTCTGTGAAGTTTGAAAAAAAACTTCATGCTAACAAGATGAATGTCTGGGGCTACCTTTCTCTTTGCTGCTCTTATGTATCGCTATCAGAATTTGATTTCAGTTCCAGGAGTCTCATTCATCAAAGCGTGGATAGAACAATTCCGAAATGTTTACGTACAAATCAACGGTATGCGCAGACAAATTAGTATTTATCACTCGTGTGTAATAGAGCATTGATAAATCTCACGCACTCCAAATGTGACTGTGAGTGCACGGCAAGACTAATTTAAATAAAGATACACCCTTGAACGATATATGGAATATAACTTCATTACCAGCATACCAGTCCCAAAACTGTACGTATTCCCTGTCTTGAGAATTCAATAAATCACATTGCAGTAGTAAGATTAGAGGTTATCTCCAGCTTCATTTTTCAGGAATGGTTTTTCCTTACTTCCCATGCTTTGGCCACTTGGTGTAATCTGAATAAAAGTATTGTAGCATTCACTACTAAATGAGACAGATGTTTTCTGCACATTACAAATCTTCATACTGTTCAGTCAGACTGAATAACAAACTGAAAGAGCAAAGGTCCACCAACTCTCCCTTAAATGGCCCCCCCTGGTGGCGCCAACCCCCAGGTTTAGGGACTTACAGTCCCCTCAATATTCAGAGTAAACTTGTGTCATTTATGAACAATTTGTTGTTTTTGAACATATCTTTTAAATTAACAATCATTTTGTTAATTTCATTCACTGCCCACTTTAGCTACCTTGGATGAAATGTACAGATGACTGAAAGAGTCAGCACTCCTAAAATAATTTAATGAACATAAAATGCATTAAAGATCTGCATTCATATTTCAACTGCTTATCCTCGTCAGGGTTACAGGGTTAATGAACTGTAATTAGATTTAATAAATGTCAAACTTACTGCAATAAATAAAGTTTAATTCTTTTTATCGACATTAAATATTAGAAACAATCCCCCAATGAATATGTATATATGTATGAAGTTCACTCTTGCAGGCACACCTAGTTTTCTGGTGACCATGACACCAGCTACTATTTCTGCAGCTTTGTTTCCTCTGGTGCTATTTTGTCATTTCATCAGAAATATATTTATTTAGCGAGAGAGAGCGTAATCCCATTGATGTGATTATTAGACGTACAAAATTAATTGAAGTACATGTCCGTGACAATATAAATTCTGGATATTGGTGCAACTTTGTTGTTTTTCTTTCAGGGATTGTTTTCCCTTACTTTCCACGCTTCGGCCGCTACAATCTGAACTTCCACGACGCCGAGAGAGCCTGTCAGGAGCAGGATGCTGCGGTGGCCTCTTTCGATCAGCTATATGATGCCTGGAGAGGGGGTCTGGATTGGTGCAACGCGGGTTGGCTAAACGATGGTTCCGTACAGTACCCCATCACCCAACCCCGAGAGCCTTGTGGAGGCAAAGACACCGTCCCCGGAGTGCGCAACTACGGCCTGCGGGACAAGGAGAAAAGTTACTATGATGTTTTCTGCTTCACGTCCAATTTCAAAGGTGAGTCTCCCTTCTTCACTTTCAGAAGAACCTTTGCACTCAAGAGAAGATGTGCACAAAATTGCGTGTCCAATGAAGCTGCAACCAGATCTGGTGAAAGTCTGTTTCTTTTATTGTCCTAGCCTTATACACAAAGGGAGTCACTTTTTCAAAGTAGTCGTATTATAATTCTTTAGTGCCATCAAGTAGAAGTCAGTGTGCTGTTTGGGTCTACAGGAGTCCCAATGTCATGCTCATGGTTGTGAGTCCATGATCCTTGTTGTTGGTCCTCATTTAAGTAATTTTAGTTACAAAGTACCCCTTACTTTAGGACACTCCTACCCCTAAGTACAACCGAAGCAAAGCATAACAAGCTTCTTTTCTCATCTTTTATAAAGAAGTGAAACTTTAACGAAAAAATTATGCTAGATTCTAAAAATGAAATACCAAATTGTGAAAATGGTTTATATGACCAGACAAACATGGCCAAACAGCCGCACTTGTGTAATTTCCTGTTTGGTAGCATTAGCTAGGCACCCGAATGAACGGGCTTGTCCTCTCCCTCCTTTAGGGCGCTTCTATTACTTGATACACCCCACGAAGCTCACATACAGCGAGGCTGTGCAGGCGTGCCAGAAGGACGGCAGCGAGATCGCTAAGGTGGGACAGATGTACTCGGCATGGAAGCTGCTGGGCTACGACCGCTGTGACGCAGGCTGGCTGGCTGATGGGAGTGTGCGCTATCCCATCTCTCGCCCACGGAGGCGCTGCAGTCCCACAGAGGCCGCGGTGCGCTTCGTCGGCTTCCCTGACAAGAAGCAGAAGCTGTATGGTGTCTACTGCTTCAAGGCATCCAACTGAGTGGAGAGAAAACACATATATATATATACACACACACACACACACACACAATTAACAACAGTTTTCACCTTACTAAAATAAAAAAGACAAAAATAAACACGTGGGAGTTACTCTTAAGTAGTACAAACGCATTCAAACTGTGATTTTTTTTTATTGTGCTAGACAAAAAAGTTACAAAAGGATCACTTTCATACAATAACAAACATTTTTTGTAAGTTGAAACAAATGTTATCTCATTGTTAATCATTCACAAATATTTTAAATGTAATTTTATGTGGGAGTCTATAAAATAGCTTGTTAGCAGAGGTGGGTGGGCAAAAGGGAAAATTATTGCCACCTCATTGCTATTACAATACTTATCGTTAATTGGTGTGGCATGCGATAGCTTGAAAAGATCGTTACGACTGATATAAAAAAAAAACAGTAAAGCTTCTCAAAGTCTGAACTGATACTTTTAGTGTAGTCTTTTGTTTTGGAAAAGAAAAGCTAGAAATGCTAAATAAAATGCCCAATATTGACTCTTTTTGCACAAATATATACTATGGGTTGGCGCCCTATCCTGGGTTGTTCCCTGCCTTGCGCCCATAGCCTCCGGGATCGGCTCCGGACCCCCCACCACCCTGAATATGACAAGCTTTTACAAATAAATCAGTGGATGGATGAATGGATGGATGTAAACTATGGCCTGATTAAGGATCAGTCATCAGAATGATGTGCAGTTATTCCAGAGTGCAACATTAATTTTTACTGTAAGGTGTTTGGACTTGTTTGTAAACCAAGTACAATAAATACCAGACACATTTGCTCTCTTTGACCCATCATCTTTGCAGGGTGCTATATGGTATAATGTACTTTTATCGTATATTTCAGTATTTTGTCAGAAATATGGAATTATGTATGTGGACCAAACTGCCATTTTTCTTTTACAATAACCTTTGGGTGATCATACAACAAGCCATGAGCAATGTTGATTAGCTATGTGCATTTTTTAAATAGGATAACACAATACTACCATATTTCTTATATGTTTTAAGTAGTTAAACTATTAGATACAGGCAGTTCGTAACTTCTTACTTTCCGCAAATTATATATATTTTTTAAGTTTTTTCAGGACTATTTGACTCCCAGTATAGTTAAGATGCACTAAATGGTCAATAAAACAGTAATAAAGAAGAATTTCTACTTAGCATTCAAAACCCATGTTCATGTGCTCCAAAACCAGAATACTTGTTGAACAAAGTTGCCCTGCCAGTCAGAACTTTCCGTCTGACATGTAAACACATAAACACCTGCCTCTAACTGTAGACCTCTGCACAGTGCTGTATTGACAAGCAACCTGCTGCTAACGAGTGATCTTACACGACCCAATGACTGCCAAGTGCAATCGCGGCCTTTTCGTGCCAGCAGGGAAACTGGCAAAAAAACACATAGGGATGGGCTCTTCCATTTCACTCGAGATCAGATAAAATCATCTGAAGAGCAAATGTCCAAAGCTCACTCCATGTTTTAACGTTTTTGAGATGAGACCACCAATGACCTAAAGAAAGCTTCCTTGTTACAGGACTGGGAAACAAAACTTACTCAGTCCACATGTAATCCAACAAGGAACTTTTCCTAAATTACCAAAACTCACAATTAACACAAAGGACTAAGTGAGTTTTTGAAATTTGCTCTTTATTTGAGGATTTTAAATTTTTAATGTTCAGACCCTAAGCGACAGGAGTACTGCAGGGAACAGTTCAAGGGCCAGTTTAGCATTCCTCTCAGCTGTTTTGTGAACGGTCATTCATCAGCTTTAAAAGTAACGAAAAAGACAATGAGAATATATGTAGCAAAGCATTCCTCCTTTATTTCTGTAAACAAAAACAGAGGAGCACTTGCCCCCTTAAAAGTATCAAGTTAACTCTGAGTAGCTTTCCTGTGATATATAGCTATATATTTTTAATTTCTATGAAGGGAGTAACAGTTATAGTGCAAAATTCTTACAAATTGTAAATTAACTCAGGGCAGTTACCACAAACAACTGCTGGGCAGAGACAGTGTTACATAAAGTAGTATGATATTTAAGTTAGCCTGGAAAATGTTATCATCCAACCAATATTTTATTGAACTGTTTTAATGTTATCTGTGCATCAAAATACTGTGAATTACACAGTTTCGGTGAGGAGGTCTGATAAATTAACATTAACCTCTTGTTATTATTTTTTATTTAGCCACTACAAACATAGACAGAATAGATCAGTGTTTGCGATGTATTGAACCATTACAATTGGATAAATGTCAGAGGCATTAAACACTAAAGGCAATCCATGTTGTTACATTTTTTTTTTCTTCATTTGGTAATTATGTAATCAGACTTCAAATTACTTATTTACTTGATTTTGTGACATATCCAAAAAAAAACAACAATATAATGCCACACCGATGCAAAGAATTAACATTTCCCCCCATGTTTATATACATAAAACATACTCAACCAAAATACTGTTTATATTTATGTAAAATGTTTTTGACCCAAAGCCAAGATTAAAATAAAAGAATTGGAAAAGAGCAACTGGTTTTTCATTAGTCATCTTGGAAAACAAATGTTTTTACACTATAATTTTCCAGCCTTTGTTCAAATTCCGGTTCCCTGCAGCTCATGCACAAGCTGACCTATGGAAAATGACTGAGGAGGTGACGCATGTAGCTGAGCACCTGTCTGGATTGTTACCTGGTGCAGTAACTCAACAATCCATTGAGAAATGTGGTAGACACTTTGTTCACTTTCCTGAAAATAGAAATGTCAGTTTGATTTTGTAGAGTTCTGGATAACCAGGTACATAAACCTGCCATTTATAATACAGCTGCTGTGTTACTGGCTTCAACATCAATTCTATGTAACAGATTTACTCCAGAACCATTCACTGGGGATCTGGGGTTACGGAATTTTGATGTTATTTTTTTATCAAGTGCATGGACCTGAAAATTAGGTGATCAGTATAACTAACAAGCCATTGTAACTATGGGCTAAGTAAGTTATGCTTGTTGTCTCTCATATGGCTAGAAATTTGTTCAGTAATAAATTCATCATGGTCTTTCCATGCTACCTGTGTAAACCATACAAAAATGTGACAGGTAGAAATTTTTGGTAAAATACCAGGAGCAGCAAGTGATGTATTTATTTTTTTGCCATTTGTATTGTAATCCTGGAATCCACCATATGGACTGTGTATTTCTGCTCAGTTCTGTTGTATGATGTAAATGTGTGTGGACAGTCACTGCTCACTTATGTCTTGCCCTGTCTAATGTCGTTCCTCAGACCCTCAGGCTTACTAATGTTTTGCGTTTCTTACTTTAGGACACTCCTACCCCTTAGTAAGACCAAAGCATAACGAGTTATTTCTCATCCTTCATGAAAGAAGCGAAACAAACAGATTAAGCTAGATTCTAGAAATGAAATACCAAATTGTGAAAATGCACACCGAAGAAGGCAATATGCCAAAACGCATCTACGAGAAAATGTTTTGGAAGAAATAAAATATCAACCCGATTATTCAAAATCTTTTCTTGTTTGTTTATTCAAATGATCCAGAATTATGGTTCAGCACTCTGAGAGTTCAAAAAGATAGGGAGTGAAGCCTGTCTTTTTTGCATAATATGACCTGACAAACATGGTCGAGCAGAAACACTCATGTCTTTTCCCATCTATTAGGATTAGCTAGACACCTGACTGAATGGATGTGTCCTCTTCCTCCTTCAAGGCACTTTTTTTTACTTGATACACTTCATAATCTTGTAACTTTGTCAGTCAGGCAAGATTTCAAAGATAGTTTCTAATAAGAAATAAATTTAATGTAATTGGAAATTATGCTAAATTATTGTATATTGTATTTAGTCCTAGAGGCATTAAGAGTTCTGGTGTAGTTAGCTGATTTAGTTGACTTTATTTGCATTGTGACCCAAGTGAAGCACCTTATATTGTAGTGGTAAAGTATTTCTAATATGAATATAATTTGTGTCATATTGATTTTGAACTGTGAATTATGAAAATGCCATCTTTCACATTTCCAGTCAACCTATCCCTCCATCTTCGATAACCACCTTTATGGCGCTTTTCCACTGGCATACAGGAACCGGCCTGTACCCAAGCCGTATCACACTAGTTACAGGGCGGTTCCAGCTCGCTTTGGTTTTCCACTGCAGAAGGGTTGACTTGATAAAGGCGCTGCCAGATCTGGAGAGCAACAGCGACGTAAAACTGAAAGACACTTTACTGTTCACTGTGCTCATCCTGATGTATTGTGTTAATTACCTAATTTTCGACAACATGTGTAAGAACCACATTGTTAATGTCAAACACTAGCAGAATTAGCATTCACCTGAATAAATCTGTATTACATCCCTTCCTTTCAGCTGTTCTATAGTACTTTTTAAGTAAGAGCTTGGAAATTTAAGTTATCAGGAATGCATCAATACATGGCGATCTGTGATACCACTAATAATGAATATGTAGAATATACTGTTTTGTGCTTCAGATAATCCATGCACAGAACACCAGTATCTCCGTGCATTTCGATCACTCAGATTGTGGTGACGTAAGCATTGGTCAAGCCTTCAGCCCTTCTAGTAAGCATAGCCATGTCAGGTACGTTACACTGGAAAACCGCCAGCTTATGGTGCGACTTAAGTGCGGCTCAGTTCTTGGTGGCACACGCACTCACAAAAATAAGCATGCACTAAGAGCATTTTCGAGATCATTTCACCTAGTTACATCTTTTTTTGAGGACACTGGAATATCCAGAAGAATCCTGCACAAACACAGGGAAAGGAACAGTCTTATTAAGTACAGTATTATTTAAAAATAGAAGGGACTCAAAATGATGTATTTAAATTTGTGGATTTCTTTGGTGACATAAAGCATGTGTAAAAAGGTAAAAAATAAACAAGCTTTGAAAAGCATAATTCACAAACATCCGGAACATTCACATAGTACAAAAAAAAAGTTATGATATAAATATAAAAAGATAAAGGTAAAACACAGCAGACATAACAAAGGAATCAAACACAAAGTTAAAATTGTAACAAAACGACATTGCCTACAGGAATTTAAACACTAGAGGATTAATCTACTGTGCAACACAGGTTTCTATAACAGTTTAGGCAACAGACATTTCAGCTAAGCATATGGTGACTTTTGCGATTTGGTCTGGCAAACACACGTCCCTTTCAAAATCCTCTGTATATAGTGGAGAGGAAATTTGCAGCAATTCTCCTTTTTCACATTGGCTCACACTTTATTTTTAACCTGTAGTCAGGCAAAGATCAGAGGACGTGCTTAATAAATTATATGTATTGCAAAGGTTCAAGTCACTTGCGTGTTTCACAAAGTACATTCTGTTAACATCAGTTATTCCTATAAAGAAGCGTACGCTGTGATTACTTGCAGAAGTGAAGTCAATATTTTAAAAAGTCAAATTAAAATAGTATAGTTATATTAAAAACATCTTTGTAAACACAAGAAATTCCAGAGCTAATATTAGATGTTTATATAAAAATTTGTTTTATTCCAAATCCACAATTTTACTTTTAATACTAAAAAACATACTGAATAAATTTTCTCCCAAATGGCTATATTTGCCAATATGCTAAGATGCCATCTAAAACCAGTCAAAACATTCAAGGCATTTTTTTGTATGATACCATACTGAAAACAAATGCATTAGGATGGTTATATATACAAACAGCCTATTGATTAATTTACCATAATCCCTACAAGAAAAGTTTTCATTTAAGATAGGCCCCCCACCAGCGTTTTTATGAGTGCTCCGTGTTATTTATTAATGTGACCCCCCCCCGCATCTTTCTGAAGTTCTCTGTTAGTTTTTTTTTTTAGTTATTCTGCAGTCCTTACACTTCTTGTCATCCACCATTCATTTCCTGACACCTCAGAACACACCTCATTATACATTAAAGAATGTTTTGCTTGTTCCTAAAGGGAATGTGTCCATCCTTAGATGAAAAAACATTCCCATCAAATGCGTTTGCTGTTTGTTGAATTCATGTTTCAGAATGAATTATTAATGTTCATTGATTGATAGTTTGTATAAATGCTCTGCAGATGAAGCTATGAAACTGTAGTACTAGCATGGAGCAGCAAACAAATATAATTTTTTTTGGATTAAGAACCAGCTTTAGTGATCTGCCTATTATGTTTATTTACATGAACTCATTTTTGTGACAGTGTATATTTACACATTTGGATTACTGGAATATTTCATGAATGAGAATCTATTACGAAACGAATGAAAGGACATGATGAACAGTAGAAAAACAGTATACCAAAAGTATACAAATATTCTCCCACTAAGGGACTTCATCAAAAACCCATTTGGGGAAACGTACAAAACCATTTCTTAGTGGCCGTTTTCTTGTTATTATTATTATTATTATTTTACCTTAATGTAACTGAAGAGTCTGGTAAAATCAAAAAGATAACGACAAAACACATAGGAAAAGTATTTGATTCAGGCGTGCTGGTTCTGGTAAAATGTTGAAAGGCACGTATAAGGTGTTGTCTGACATTCACGGCAAGATGGCGTATAAAAACTTATTTTGCGGGAATCAGTGTCCAATTTTTCCATCTTTTGTGGCCCAGCGGTGATGATGTAGCATCGATTCATCGAACCGCCTTTTGCCGTTATCAAGGAAATTATCAAACTGGTATTTCTTTGAATATGTCTTCTGATAGGTAGATGCTGAAATGAAAACAAGAAGAAATCGACAAAAATCAACAATGTATAAATGCAATTTTGAAATATTTTAACTATATTGAGCTAAATCAATCAACAAGGCATACATTACAATCCAGTTTTAATTGCTTAAGTGATTTCTACATATTTCAAGATTGCTGAATGATAACATTTGAAACACTGGACCTTCTCTTTATTTACCTGCTAAAAGGTATTCTTCTGCTTTATAATTACGTAACAACGGGGAAAAAAAACCCTTTCCCTGTCGGAGACTTACGACTCATGCAGCTGATTTTGGGGAGGTCCCATCGGCCATCTCCACGGCATTTGATTGTCGGCACGTGTCTCTGGATGAAGCCCTCTTTGCAGTGATACCGTACCAAGGAGTTAATCTCGTAGCGGGGCTTCATAACTCCGAAGGTGTGGGCATTTTTGACGAGAGGAGGCTGGCCACAAGAAACTGAGGGAATAACGTAAAGGGCCATCAGCTCGGAAGAGGTAGGATAAATAACAAGATATATGCCAGATTCAAAGTGTATCCCTTAGCCTGTCTGAGGGCAGTGTTGTAGTATCTTAGCTGCAGTATTTTTATGGGTAATTTTACTACAACCCAAAAGATTACTTCTCATATTAAAAAGTTACTTTAATACTAACATATGTCTGATAAAATGTATCCGACAGGAAATAATCTGAACAATGAGAATTGGGTAACCACTTTCATGACAAAAGGCCTTGTGATCAGTTGTATTTGCACTTTGGTAGCTCGTAATCTACTGGCATTCCACCCAAGGTGTAACCCAGCCTTATTCCCTATGCTGCCTGGGTGGATGTCTCGAGATCTGACTGTAGATCTGACAAAACCCTAAACACAAATTCAAAATAACAAAATTCCCTTCATTATTTTGAGTCTCATGTTTAGATACTGCACTCAAATGCTTCGGTTTAAAAGACAACTCAAGTTATCAAAACTACTCAGGCATGGTTGAAAATTTCCTCACAGACACAACTCATATGCATTTTATGTCTTTCATAATTGGACGGGACTCCGTAGCCTCACACCCCCAAGGTTGTGGGTTCGATTCCCTGGCCCCGAAGTTGCATGGGTTTCCAGGTACACACCCATACGAGGGTAGATGAATTCTCAAAATACTCTAAATATCCTCATGTGACTGAGTGTGTGAGTGTGTCTCCCATCCCGGATGTCCTCTATATTGAGCCCTTTGCTTCCTGCAACACGTTCCAAGGTCACTGTAGCCCTGTACTGGATAAGCTGTCATGGGAGAAGGTGGCTGCATAATTGCACAAAAACAAACACTATAAATGAGTGCATAAGAAATGAGAATCAGTGAGAATGAAAGTGTGCAGGTGCAGTATTCAGTCCTATGACGGTTGATGCTTAGAGCTACGATTCTAAAGTAATACGACTGCTGGTATAAACAGATGATTTAGCTCATAATCTGAATCAAGACTGCATCTGAATCAAGACTGCATCTTCCTATTCATGTTCATCATGTTTTTGCCATATCAAAATAATCATTACGGAGTATTAGTTCCAACCTCTTTCGGTAAAATGGAGCTTAAACTATTAAGAAAATATTTAGAGAATTAGTCTGTTGCAGTTATGCAAATGCGTGCAGAGGAATGGTTTAAACTGAGGCTATTCCATCAATAGCCCAACTGCACAGCCGCCTCCCTCTTCAGCATATGGGGGGGGGCGAGGCAGGCCCCTCCTGCCGGGCTCCTCACCTGTCCCCTTCTTGCAGGTGAAGGTTAGATGGTAGTTACATGGCACGTCATTCCACTGCCCATCCTCATGCCAGATCATCACTACACAGTCCTCTCCAGCAGAGAAGAAGTTGTCTGGCTGGTTTGGTCTCCAGTTCTCATATTGCTGGAAAATTAAACAAAGAAATAATAATTAAACCACGCCTTGACAAGAAACACCATGGGCAAATGAAATCAATGCCCCAAAAGCTTACTGCTGTCTGAAACTACAATACTCTCCATCAGACATGCATACAAACTCTTAACACCTGTAAAACTGACTCTTGTTACTATTACGGCACTCCGAGATTTACACAAGTTTGTCATATGATTAAAATGTATGGAAATTAAATTTCAACTATTTTGTCGTAAAACACTGATGGATGATTAATAAATCACTTCTCCGTGAATCAGAATCAGAATTCATTAATCCCGGAGAGAAATTTTGTCGTGATACTGTTCATCCAGCGAAGAATAGAAGTATGACGAGAAAAGGGAATTAAGTAGACATACGATTACAAGAGCAACCCAATTTAATAATAAAGGATTATTGGTGAACAAATTTTCTAGCAAAAAAAATAAAAAATACATAACAGCTGTGTGCATGGTATAACAGCTCTGACATCATTCTTTCCTCCACAGGAACATTCACACACATTTTATGGCAGTTAAATAATATTAATTAGCCTTCTGTACAGTTGTGTAAACAATACCATAATATCAAGCAGTGCAAAACAGTGTGATGTATTCCATGATGAAAACGTTTATTTCATCATCCACCTGGTTGATTCTGTAGCACATTTCAGAAGTAAGCAGATTTTGAATAGCGGAGGGCAAAGCAATATCACTGAGCACGTAGTGCAGACAAAAATGCATTGCGTGTGCTTCATCTCACCACTAGAGTGTGCTAACCCTCCATTTCAAAAGACACAATAGCCTCTTGGTGCTGCTTGATTTGGAACACAACCAAGTCTCCAGATGCTTCAGAGGTTTGACTTTTTTTCCCCCATTTTTCCTAATTGCAATTTTAAAAGTCATGGAAAATGGCGGAGAATATTCCTACGCAGTTGTTGAACAGTGAATGATCGCTTCACCCAAAGACTTCATATTGTTCCGTCTTGCCTCAAAGCTCAGAGGAAACTAGCTCATTCTGAAGTAATTTGTGTCAGGCTGATACGGAGTGAGCTGCAGTTAGTTCTGGCAAATAAGTGCCTGCAGCGATTGCCCCTCCTCAGGCCTATGAGTGGGCCACGGTCTGGCTGTGGCCACTGGCGTCACACCACCATTAACTGGCACCGCCGTTCCTAAGGGACGAGCGAGAGCACGGCAAACATGCCCACAGAAGGTAGTGTCCCCATTTTGACCCAGATATCCCTCCCTGATCTTTGATTAGAGGAATGCACTGAACTCATACTGCCCAGTGATATCAAACACAGTCCTTTTCTGGGAACTCCCCACCCTTAAAAATGGAAACAAAAACAGGCCTAATATAAATGTAAATCAATGATAGTGCAGTTACTCATTTACTCATAACTGCAGGTTTAATCAGTGCAGCAACAAGGTTATTATATTTGTGAGGTATCTGACATAGGAAGCCAGACATGAATGATGTAATGTCTATGACCTAAGAAGCAAAACTCCGCTAACAAAATCCAATAATCAACACATTTTGCCACAGCTTTGATTTTGCTCTACGACTCTTGATTTGCAGCCTTTCAGGTTATTCTATTAGTAATAGGTGAGGGGTCTGCTGGAACAGCCCATTCAGCACCTGGAGAACTTCCACTGTACATTGCACTTAAGTGTCAACGAGTCGTAGCAGCTGTGGGCCGCCACTAACTGAGCAGACACTGGGACTCTAGCTGACGATCAAGGGGCCCCTTGGGGGGGGGGGGGGCGGGGCCCGGGGGCGGCGGGCGGGGCCCGGGCGGGGGGGGGGGGGGGGGGGGGGGGGGGGGGGGGGGGGGGGGGGGGGGGGGGGGGGGG
>JAODKC010000117.1:28121415-28166583 GCA_026777985.1 Mormyrops attenuatus | reverse complement strand
CCGCCACTAACTGTCCAGACACTGGGCATCTAGCGTACCATAAAGGGGAAAATTCCCCCCCCCCCCCCCCCGCAGCACAACTGCCACCACTTGCGCCTGAATAGTTTTTTTCTTTTCCTTTTGTCACCACCCACTTTGCGGGATTCTCCAGGATGTGCTGCAATCTCTCAGCTGGCTGCTGGGATAACACAGTGTACTGCTGCAACATCTTACCGACGCCCTACACTTGACCTGCGATCACTGCAGTATTCTGCTGCGACTGTTATTCTCCTCTGCTTAGGGGATGCTTTTATGCAGAGGAGGCATATTTGCCTCTTAATACAGCTGCGCATGTATGATGCAGTCTGAGTCGTAACTTGGTTAAAGGTTAATTAAGCACCCGAAAGAAACAACAGGATATGAAACTGAAAACTTTTTGTGCTGCATCCATTTTATTTAATTACTACAATACCTGCTATTCTTCATCCCTGTAGTGGTGGTTGACGGATGCATGGATGCATGGATGCATGGATGGATGCATGGATGGTAATTTCTGCTCTTAACGGCTGTATCACTGATAACAGTTAATTAAGTGTAAATGGTCTAACAATGACAACATTGCATGATAACCTTCCTGACAGTTAGTATTACCTGAAAAATATGTTCAACAGATGTGGGTGTGTTTTAACAGTATCTGAACAACACTCCCAGAATGCAGTGCACCATAGCATAATGATTTCGGTTTTTGTGGATGAGCAGCACGGATCGCTATATGTACACTTTGACCTTGAAGCTTTTATATCATCGGCTGCTTCCTTTCTTCGTGTGTGGGATGTCTTGCTCTCTATCGGTCTCAGAGAGCTATGAAAACTCTCCCTGATCTTTCAACAGCGTAGCTCAAGTGTCCCCAGTTTTGCCTCCTCTGTCATTATGTGATGCAAACACACTGCATAATACCTCCTGCACAGATGCTCGCAGTTAGACTTTTGAAGTTGGCGTTGGTAGGTTTTCCCCAGACTTCTTCCATTAGTTTACTTCCCAGTGATGATTTCGAGGACAGGTGTGGCCCATCTGCCCACCCCCCGATTCCCGTCGCCCCCACCCTCTACCTCCACTTCCGGCAACCTTTGTCTTTCTACACCTGTTCACCAACACCTCTCTAAAGCTCTCCTTCCATCTTTTTGCACAATTGTTTGGGAACAAAAAACACACAAATGAACAGCTTCCCTCCTCTATTCTTATTTTGTCTGCTCTATCCTCCTGTGCAGCTCCATATCTGAATCTGAAAGGAAGGTCTTTCTGTAAATCCCCACACGTAAACACAGGCTCCATCACAACACAACTTGTTTGATTACTAGGGAAGATCCAAGTACTTACACACAAAGTATGAGATAAATATCTTCAACCATACTAACGGAGTGGGAAACGAATATCTCTAAATGAATTAGCTCCCATGTTTAGTCTTTTCAGGCACATCACTGTCAGACAGAAAGTGTTCTCCAAGACTAGCACAATTTTAACAAGCATTGGAAAATCTATCTTACAAAATCTGGAAAGTGTATGACAGAAAAATAAAGATATTCTTTCCTTACCATAGGTCGGCCATCTGTCCAGCGGAAGTCATTCTCAAACATCTTATCATTCAAGCCAATCCATTGATAGTCATGTCCCAACCCTGTGATAGGCACAATGAAACACATGAGGAATCAACTAATTGACCATATTACACCACATTAGCATGAACACATTTTCCATTAACAAAATCATATAGGTTATTGAGTATCATATGAGCAAGGTTTTCTATAATCAATCTGCCAGGGATATATTATGGATATTATACATATAGGAATTCAACAGCCTTATTTGTCTGCAGTGGGATGGTCAGAATCTTAGTTCAGGAACCAAAACTAGGTTCTGCAGAAGAGGCAGCCAAAGACCTATGACCTAAAACAACTGAAGATACATCTCGACAGAAGTCTCATCTCAATAAGGACCATGTGAATGTGAAGTGCGTCAGCTTTGTCTGGGAAATCAAACTGGAAATGGAGAGCATGGTCAGCTGTCCTGGGAGCTTATAATTAAAGCTCTCCAGCTGGGCACTTCCTTGACCACCATGGATGTAGGCTGAGGTAAAGCGGAGAGGACAAGCCCCACTCAGTGTTGAAAGAGTGTTAAATTACATCAGTGTCATCCAAAAGAAAGCATCAGCCGTATTGACAATTCTGTCACTAGCAGACCTCTAACAATATCTCCTGCCTGCAAATCAGGACACTGAAACCAATGATGCTTTTACCCTCTACCCTCTGAGCTTTTAATTACGGTTAAAAGGTACTTACGGTTCACAAAGAGCTGCTCCTCATGTGAAAGCACACTAACCAGGTGCGCCCCCTGCAGTCTGCACTCACGCTCCGCCGAGTCCCATGTACGCCGATGGTTGAAGTACTTGTAGCAGTGGCCCTGGAACTTGTACCAGCCATAGTCACATGTTTCCGTGTCTGATAAGAGAGAGAAGCAGGGTATCCGGTCAAATTCAAGCAATCAGAATTGAATATGCGGAGCACTATCTTACACACGTTTGCTGCTGTACTGTAAGACTGTACAAAACAAAGGTGCAGTCTAAGGTGGTGTTCGTCTAAAAGATGTAGGCCTAGACACGGCTGATGAGCCCTCATTAACTGGGCAGGAGGTGAGATGCTGCTTAAAGGTTGATGCACGATCAAATTTTTGTGGAGGCCTACAGTATATTCTCCATGGGTATATTTTATTTTTCATAACATACAATACTTCAAGCAAGTCTGAAAATACTTTGCACTGTAATCAACTTACAACAATAATGCTTCACGGTTCAAAGCCTGTATTTGAATTGGGTTCGATCCAGTTGAAGCACTTTGCATCACTGCCCCACATACATGCTACATTAAACTTTGATCAGCATCCCACGGTCTCCAAAGAAGTCACTGCGCTTTTCAGTCAGTGGCTTCCTTGTACAGAACATCTGCTGGAGCAATTAGGTATCTAAAAATTTCTGTGTAAGAGAAGAGTACACTGAACACTATTCTGAATGACTGCTAAGTAATAGGCTCTAATCAGGCACCTGGAATCTTTTATTTTTTGTAAAGCGAGACTTCCAAGGCAACAATGAAGACATCCACAACTTTCTAAAGAAAGAAACTAACAAATGAACTGAAGCACAGAGAAGGTGTTTGTTCCACTTTTAGCTACTAGTAGTTCTTCACAAACTCATACTGTCATTTTTTGGCCTTGGAGTGCACATCATTCCTGTTTTGGTGGGTGAATTTACTTCTGTTAACAATGAATCTCATTGCCCTTTACAGCTCGCCGAACCACAAATGACTTACTGTGGCTCACAAACAAAATCTCCTTTAACTGCTGTTGTGTTGAATCAGGCTTTACAGTGCGCCAAATGACAAGGGTGCGTTTGTTGGACCATAAATAAGAGTTGCTTCTAAATAATTAACTAGTCATAAAAAGCCATACAGAATATATAGGGAAAATGTAATTTTCTATACACTGACAGTTCACAAAATTCAGTGCCAAACTGAATGAACAAATGAATGAATGAAGAATTTTTAACTGTGTAGTACTGCAAAAAATGCACAAAATACATATATGTTCAGAAAATATGTAAGTAAATTAATTCATCATAATTTAAATATAAAAAACATGATCATACTGACATACGCACTAATACAATCCATAAATATCCTTTGAAATCTTGCAGCAATTGTTGTTAATTCCTAATATGGTGTTTATTCATTTAAAGCTTTCCTAAATTTACTGTATGAGTTTCTATTGAAAGTGGTGCTAGAGTAGATCAAGTGAAGGCAGATTAACAACAGACCCTAGATTAGTTTTTTTCAGAACGTAGCGCAAATGTGAAATATCCCCTTAAAAGTTAGCACTTTCTGTGAAAAATTAAAGTATGAAGGTGATTGTAAACACCACAGAAGGACTGCGCTTCACAGGCGAGTCCATTTCTGAAACAGCAGTCTTAGCAAATAAAAACTAAAGTCGACTGTGGCAGACAGGTAAATAAAAATGACTCCACAAGGATCCTTCATATGGGACAAGCGAACAGCTTCGGCAGTGCAGTAACATCAATCTGGGGTATTTCCCCATCATTACAGTGGTAGCATTTAAAGAACAAATTGTGCAGTAACTGAAAGAGAGGATGCAATCTGAGGATTATAATGAAAAAGAAGAAACAGGAAAATAATTGTAAGGTTACTTACATATTTCATTAGACGTAATGAACGTTCTTTTTTTCCTAGTCCCCATAAGGGAAAACTCAATTCAATAAAAATCTGTCACTACAATGAAGAAAAAAGAAAAATACAAAAACTCTTGTATTTTGTTTGGTTACTTATGGTTATGGTTAGGGCTGGGTAGGGGTTAAGGTTGTCATAGTTAGCATTAGCATTTTTCCCATAGAAGTGAACGAGCGGGCCCCATAAGGATAGGTATGCCCGATGTGTGTGTGTGTGTGTGTGTGTGTGTGTGTGTGACTGTCTTCCATTCTCAGCTCTGGTGCCCTGCTCTGGTACACCTGGGCAGGATAAACTGCTCCCCGCGGCTGATGGATGGGTACACAAATAAACCCCTGCATCGTTCCCCACCTCTCATTAGTTGCTGTTCTGGTTGCCCGGCACTCTTTTCGTGCCTTTGCTGGGAATATCCGACTTCGAATACATTGTAAATAGTGTATTTATTTTGTGTTTAAACTACTTATGTTACTGTGGGTAAGGAAGTGGCTGGGAGTGGGTGCACATTTTTAGTTTGTATTTTTTCCTGTTTGGTTACAGTATATTGGGTGCTTACGACTCTGCCCTCCTTAAGCCAAGGCTGTAACAACTGACATTACCTTTGTTTGCCACACATCTGAAGATAAGATATTCAGGTGACGCTAAAAGAGACTCTTTAAAGTGTCACTCCTATGTAGATGTCTTGCCTAAATGTCATGGTATCTGACCTCCACCTTTCACCTTATGGGTCAGAGGGGTCTGTGGGTGACCCGCCCACATGGTTCACATTAGTAAATACCACCCACAGTCCTGGCTCCAGCAATGTGTCCTGGTAACCCTATATCAGACAAGACACACCTTTTTTAACTTCCTTTTTGAGGGTCAAGAGCAGCCCTACCAATAACTCTAGATGATACAGTTTGTTCCAGGTGATATACCGATCAATCTACATCCCTACCCATGCCCGTGTGCTGTAGGTAGCGACTGAATAAAACGCACAAGTTCACAAGTACAAGTGGCCAAACCCAGCTGCCAGGGGTCACTCTCCATGAGAAGGTTAGGAGTTTGGAGGTCTGAATGCTCTCACAGAGATAGAGAATAGAGCCATTGCTATTTTGGATGTAGAGGAGTCAGCTGAGGAGGCTTGGGCATCTCATATGGAGGCCACCTGGTCAGCTTCCGGATGCGTCCCACTCCACAGAGACCTCAAAGCAGACCTACAACACCCTGGAAGTATTATATCTTCCAGCTGGCTTGGGAACATCTGGGAATCCCACAAAATGATGTAGAGCAGTGTTTCTCTACTGATTGGTCACTCCCCTTCAGTCTTTTTAGCTTAGTTGAATTAAATCATTTCCTCCATAAGCAATTGTGAATTACGAGTCTTATATCAACTGCATATTAACATGGAATTATCTAGCATGGTAGCATTTACTGCTCATTTGTATGGGGGAAAAGGCAGAGATTATAATTGCTGCCTTAATTCTTCAAAGCACAATGGGGTTAAAGAGAACAAAAAGTGGGTGCATAGTGGCTGGCTGTGGAAACTGTACTGAGTAACTGAAGTTTATAGTGTCTTTGGCGAAATTGACTCAGTTTTTCTGGAGATCTGATCTCATAGGAAGCATGTACAGCTAAACAAGGTGCCAAAATGAGGGCAGGAGGAAGCAGCCATGATTTGTGAAAAGGCTGATAGAGATGCAAGCATTTATGAGTGAAACTGTGTTGAAATAAATAAAGGAAATAAAACTATGATTCAAGAAAAAATGAATGTTGTTTCCCGGCATGTTTAGAAACGGTAAGGGTAAATTGTAAATAACTATTTCTTTTGATGAATAAAAACAATAACTGAAAACAATGAGGTATTAATTAAATCTACATAATAATGCCAAGCTAAATAGCTTTCTGAGCTCAAGTCAGATATTCAAAATTATGTCTGTCAGTAACAAACAAAACAGACAAACTGATACAAAAGAAAACAAAGCATAAATAAAAACAATCTTAACGTCTTTTATCTAACTACCTAATACCGTCCCTTTATATATTGTAATTCTTTCTCCGGCTGTAAAACCACTTGGAAAAATAATGGTCCCTCTTTTTTCTTTCCTTTTTCTTCCGATTCTCTGGCAGCAAATCCTGAGAAAGCAGCTGTGCGTTAGCAGTCAGGCGCAGCAGCAAATGGCCACTGGGTAATTGTACCACCACGAGTCTTCACCCACCATGTCGCCTTTTTTTTCGGGTCAAACCCTAACACAATCTAGCGTAAACTGTCCTCCTGCATTCAGAAATGCCATTCGAAAATTCAAACAAGAGTCCGACTGGGGCCGCCAACACCCTTGCTGCTCCGGTTCGTTGGAGGCATAGTGAGCCGGGGAGCGAACGTCAGCTGTGTCTCTGCAAAAGCTGCAGGTTTTACAGAGCTGTGCTCTGGGAGGAAAAGGAACGGGGGCTCAGCCCGGGAGTGCTGCCCCACACAGGCAGTTAGACAAAGAGCCGAGTCATCTCAGGGAAAGGGCCTCACTCTCTGGTTTAGAGGGAAGCCTCTTCACTCTGCTCCTGTCACAACATGCAAAAATATGAAAGAGGGCCTCATCTGACAATGTGTCAATATATTTAGAAACTCAGAAATTTCCCGCACAGTTGTTTTATAATTATTTTTATTATTATTATCATTATTATTGTTGTTATTATTATTATTAATAATAATCTGGGGATATTTGGGATACCCCTGTGGCAATCTCCGTCGTCACATGAAGTCCAAGACAGGCTTATAAATGTGAAAGAAATTTCCTAACTTTGTGACACGTGTTGCTTTATTGCATAGGGGGCAGCGTGTGGCTCAGGGGGCTAAGCCTGTGTGTTTGTGATCACAAGGTCGCCGGTTCAAACCCAGCCTCAGCACGTCTGCGGGTCCTTGAGCAAGGCCCTTAACCCCCAGCTCCCTGGGCGCCGCCACAGGTGGCAGCCCTTCGCGGACAGCTTACTCTGCGAAGAGCAAGTTGAGGGAGGCGTAAAGACAATTTCCCCACGGGGATTAATGAAAGTGATGATTATCTTATCTTATTATTATTGCTGCTTTTTGTAGTGTAATCTATGTGTTGCTGTTATCATTACTATTATCATCATTATTATTATTAGCATCATTATATGCGCAGTCATTGCAAACTATGGAAAAAGAGTTCACACATTTCCTGACATCTGGAACTACTGGAACAGTTTGTGACTCCTTAAACTTATTGTAGAGAAAAGCCTAGAGATAACTAAGCATGCCAGGTGATGGACTCTTTCATTCTGTTGAAGGTTAGCATTAAGCTTCCTTAGCAGCTGGATTAAAATTACAACAGCCAAATCTCCCCAAATGATCGTTCAGCTAATTTCCTTGGCTCCAAAGCCTACTCAAAATCTGACCTCCAGCTGTGCTTCCTGTGCAGGATGCTGTACAGCTCTACGGAATCCCGGAAAAGCAAAAAGACCAGGAGAGACCTGCTAAAACTCTCAAGTAAAGCTCTTGTCAAGAAAAGTTTGGTACCTGTAGCAGTTTACTGCTAAATAGTCATACTCATTAACACCTGGCTTACAGAACAATGAAACATACAGCCAAAAATAGTTCAATAGACTCTTTCATTCACTCATTCCTACAACTCAAAATATGACAATGTATCACCTGAAAGCTCATTTATTTGATAATGTAAATAAATACTTGAATAATACTATGTTAAATGCTTTCTCATAATGTAATTAGTAGCTGTTATTAAAATATTTAATTACCTTATTTGATTCACTTTTGTAAATCTATGTATCCAAATGTATGGTGGAGTTCTATATTCCTCAGAGTAATTGCTGATATAAAACTTTTCATACTGTTTTCAAAAACTCTGTTATTCACCTTCATAAATAATTCATTTTTGTGAATAGATTGAACCTGAAGCTGACATCCATCCATCCATCCATTTGTCCTGTGCAGGGTTATGGGAAGCCACGGGTGCAAGGCAGGGAACAACCCAGTATAGGCTGCAAGCTATCACAGGGCACATACACACAGCCGTACCTACGGAGAACTTTTGGACTGTGGAGGGAAACCAGAGAACCCAAAGGAAGCCCCACAATGACACAGGAAGAACATGCAAACGCCACACATGAAGCCATCGCAGAGATTCGAACTCCAGTCCCAGAGGTGTGATACAACAGCTGACAGATATATATTAATCTTAAATCTGTTTCTGCAGGTCACTGAAATGTGAAAAGTTGCAAGACTCACCGTGTTCACAGAGAGTGCCAGTGTAGCTGGGCAGACAAACACAGGTAAAGGACTTTACACCATCAATGCATGTCGCTCCATTGTGGCAGGGGTTCGACTGGCATTCATCTGTGTCTGCAAGCATGAGAAACAGGAAGAAATGCAGCTAGAGTACAAGCAAAAAGCTTATTATGATACGAGATGATTTTTAAATAAAATACTGAAATGTTAGGTTGCAATTTCTGAGAATAACTCTTGTGCATTAGGCCACTAATGTCACAGGAAGCAAACATTACAAGTGCCCAGGATACCTGTTTCGCACTGTTCTCCGCTATAACCAGGCGGACATATGCAATGGTGAACTTTTCCTCGGAGAGAGCAGGAGCCCCCATTTTGGCAAACATTGTCAGTGCAGGTAAACACTCCTGTGAAGACAGACATTACTAAACACTTAGCTATTCAAAGCAAGCATGAAGAAGACACAACTGCACATTTCACAATTCTACACTGTGTATGTGTTTGGTTAACATGAGTTACTATGTCAGAACATTGTGACAAAAGATATTGCGTGCAAATGTTCCATTACATTATATAATAGGATACCTGGAATTTCAACAGTCTGGCCCTCAACTGTGTAACTTGTCTCAAGTTGGTCTGTTGCTTCTGTCCCAGGGTGAGGTGGTTCTGCTTCAACAATTAAAGGTCCAGAAATAGCATTGATTTCAATGTCTTTGTCTTCATCAGGAATGGCAGTCAAAGTCATTTCAGTACTCGGGTCAGTCACTTCTGTGTCTATTGTCCTGACAGTAGGTGTTGCATCCTTGCTTTTGTCACCCCCACCCTTCTCATCCTCTGTGACATTCTCTTGGCTGTCTACATCCAACTCAGTGATACTTGTTCTACTGGTTGGAAGAGAATAAGGCAGAGTTTCAGGCTGGATAGTCGTCGGAGCGGTTTCCCTGAGCACTGTGTCCTGCCAAATTGAAGCAATCACTGTAGAGGCCTGCAGGAAGGACTCTTTAGATGTGGCTTTCTCAGGCTTTGAGATATCTGCAGTGTCTGATTGATTGTCCATTCCAGGTGATGCCTCAATGGATTCAGTAACAGAAGTTGAAGCATCCATTGATGGCCCATCACCAGAGATAACATCTCCGGAAAATTCACTTGCAGGGGATAATGGGATTGTGAATATGACAGGTGTGGGCAATTCGGGCACCACTGGATAAAGAGTTGCTGATGCATTTACTTCATCACCAGATCCCTCTGGTACTAGAGTCGTCAAAAGTGGGGACTGCACCGTCAGAGGTGTCTCGCCAGCAGCCTCTTCTGTTTCAATGGGGGAATCAAAATGTGAAGAAGATTCAAGGGGTGTCTCTGTATCCACATCTATTATAGGCACTGAGGTCTCTACCAGGCTGTCTGAAGTAGGTGATAAGAGCTCATCCGCACGTTTCATTTCATCAGCCAAATTGGTTGTCTTCTCCTCGAGCCCCGTGATTGATAAAACGGCAAGACCGCTACTTGTCGGTGCTGGCATCAGAACCTGCTGTGTGTCGTTATCTTGGGAACGAACAGATGGAGTTCCAGTAGATGAAATGGCAGAGGTCTGGCTGGATGTTTCACTCACCAGTGAATCTGCTGTCTTGGGTGACTGAGGGGTGCTCTGTATTTCTGGACTATAACCCTCTGCGCTTCCTTCTGTCTCTGCCAGTAAAGGAGAAACTGTTCTTAACACTGACTTTGAAATATCCTTTATTAAGACTGTTACAGTTAGCACTTCTCCTGAAGAATCTTGGGTTGCATTTTCTCCATCATATGTTGATGCCTCACTTTCCTGTGTAACAGCACCACTACCGAGTTCAGTACTTGACTCACGAGGTAACACTGTACTTATTCCCGCCTGCGGTACGTGTGTGCTCTCCATAGTTCTTTCTTGTGAGATAATGCTGTCAGTATGTACTGACGATACCTCAACTGTAAACTGTGCATTTTCCTCTAAGCCTTTACTCATGGTGACAAGGGGGGTCGTTGAGGTCTCAGTCACAGAAACTGTGAACCAGGGGAAAGTGGTCCGTTTTGGCTGCCCTGATGTGAGACCAGGAGGGTAGACATCTTGTGCTGAGCCCTCACTGTCAGCAGAAGCAGAAGCTTCAGTGTCTTCTATCGTTTCTTGCTTAGTTGGGGTTCCAGAACCATCAATAACACCAGGACTAGTTTGGAACGGGGATAAAGTAGAAAACACTCCCACTGAAATGTCTTTGAAAGTCTTATCTGTTTCTCTAACTTCTGCCTCATCAGTTGCAACAGTCATTGAGACATCAGAAGCTGCGGTAGACAGCAAAGCCTCCTCTCCAGATCCATCTACCCGTTTGGTTTCTGCTCCATCATCTGTTGGATGTGTTGCTGATCCTTCTATGTCTTCAGATGCTGCAGTGCTGGGCGACACTGATGCTTCAGAAGAGGGCATACGCTCAAGAATCACTTCTTTCGAAGTGGGTAAGAGTGGCGTTTCCTTTGTTGGGAGACTTTCACTCAGTGATGTGGTCACAGCAGCTTCCTCTGTAGTCAGGGTGGCATCAGTGTCCACAATGCTTTGTGTAATTTGTATTGTTGGGCCTTCTGGTGTGAACGATCCAGTCTCCAGGGTATATTTCTCATAGTCTCCATTCTCTCCCAGTTGGGTGAAGTCCACCATTCCTGGAGATGCAGTTTCAAATTGGTCTCCTCGTGCTTCCTGTTCTTCAGAAAACACTTGATGAGTGAATTCTTGCTTCCCATTAATAAAGCTTACAGTTGGTGCGAGTGTGACAGTGGAAGCAGGAATCAAATCCAGCTCTCCAGAACCAATGATTGGCTCATACTGTGCAACAGACTGAGTGTGAGAAACTGAACTGATGCGAGAAGATTCCAGAGAAGTAGTGTTACCAGATGGCTTCAGGTATTCCAGAATTTTGTCAACTGCAAAATTGAAAAGGAGGTTAAATCAGCAAAAAAAGTACATTTAACCCCACATGCGTTTGGAACCAGCAAAGTAGACTTAAGCTGTGCAGTGAGCAGCTCCGCAAAATTACAACTTCATTCAGCTTGTTTTTAATCTTGACTGAAAGCATTGCAGAAATTAGTTAAGAGTTAGTTAAGACTTCTTTCTGTGTAGCTATCATATCCTCCTTTAGTGAGCCAGACACCCAGGGAAAGGAAATATGTCAAATGGATGTGATTGCGTTTTCTGTGTTTTCTTTTGGTGTATGGGCAATACATTTCAACAAGGTATTGCAATAATCTGGAAAGATGAACCATATCTTATTATTATTATTATTATTGTTGTTGTTGTTGTTATTTTACCTTGTCTGAGAATTCACTATTAACTTTAGAGTTAATGTGAGCTCTTAATCCAAGTTTAAAGACAACAGAGTACTGGTATTCACTATCTATAAAAATGCACAAGTCTTATACTGTACAGTATATTGAAGTTTATGGCAAATATCTTTTTGCTAATTGAACAGTTAAGCACAAAATTACTACAGTCATCAATTCTGAATTTCTGTAATTCCTTGTCACGTAATTTAACAGCTAACAAGATTTAATAGATCTATTGACACTGAGTCACTTAAGGTTAAAGCACTGACAGACAGCCGCTAATTCATTTCCTGCACAAACAGAATGTAATTGTGATATGAAAGATCCTGCAGGCCCAACCGCTGGGAATAGCATTCAGTCCAAACATCCATAAATGGTTGCAAATGGTTGCAAATGGTTGCAAATCCTCCCTTACATGCAGGACTATCCGGATCTTCCATAAACAGATGTCTATTTTCATTTTCATTCCGGTATCAAACAACTGTTTGTCTCAAACACGCACCTCGTGGCAAATTTTCCCACAAGCTGCTACTCAGAATTTAAAAAAATAATAATAACTAACCAGTCCCTCTCTGAACACCTGCATGGCTAAGTGGCGAATATCGGCTATGTTCGAAAACAGAACGCCAGCTGTAATCATACGGGGCACTAAAAACTGCTGGGAAAGCAAGTCAAGCGAAGGTTCTGGAAAGACCTCCCACAAAACCCAGTTGTAACGTCAATTATCACCTACAGTGTCCCAAGACCGTATTGCTCATCCCTCAGAGACAATGTGATCACGTATTTCAATTTAAAATTCTCACATAACCATTTCAACAAAAATCTCTTCAAGATCCAGGACAGACACAGGTCATAGCTAATATCTGCTTCCCATGTAATAATAAAAGTCATCTAAACATCAGCTTGCTAAAATAAAGTCATGCATATAAATTGCATCAATTATTCATCATTAAATAATATTAATGGAATATTAACAATAAGCTATATAAACATAACCGCAAGAAGTTTGCTAAAAGATTTCATCCAGCGTCTGACACCTTGACTGAGGCACCTTAAGACAGACGAAATCCACATTTTTACATTCATAAGATTAACGTAGGCAAGCATCCAGCGTTAATCAATACCTTATAACATTAATTAAATAATCAAATGAATTAAGTGAGATGCTAGTAAAAATTGGCGAAGTAACTGGAATGGCTGTGGTGCCCCTAGCAGACATTTGGGAAACCAAAGCTGTGTTCTTGTAGCCATCACACCAGATATCCATACCTTTATGGAAAAAGTCGTTTTAGTTTTTAGTCTCTTACGGCTTATTTATAGTTATAGATAAATAGATTAGATAAGGCTCAAAACATAATTTTCTTTGGAGCCCTAATAGATAGTTCTGTTTGTCCACAGAAAGAATCCAGGCAGATTTAATTTAAGTTGGCTTATTAGGGAAATGCTTTGCCCTGTAATTATATGAATTGCCCCACTAATATTTGTTGTTCGTATATTATACTGCAAGATTATGCTCCAGGCCTTATTTCTGTAACAGTCACTGCGCTGGGAATTGTTACTAATTCATGTGTATATCTGTAAGTGATGGGCTTCAGCACCTTGGACAGCTTCTGCAGCTTCTGCGTATCACATTCAGCGACAGCAAAAGTAGTTCCAAAACTCATTCTCTATCACAGTGTTTCCCAATCCACGGACGGCCCACATTTTTGCTCCCTCCCAGCTCCCGTAGGACCGTCTGGCATAGATCTCAGTGGGAGCAAAAACATGGACTGTGGGTCCCCTAGGACTGGATCGGGAAACACTGCTCTGTCAAAAACCAACCAAATAGAAAATGAATTATGACAATTATGGAATTGCATAATTATATACTTTGATATTGTGCAGTATAAATTGTTATTAATCTCAAAAGCTGGCTTTATTTAATCAGATCAGGCCACGTCTATTATTCCTAAAAAACAACCCGCCTAATTACCATGTCTCTGCTCACACATGTAATTACAGAAAGCCATCAGCAAAAACTATACATTATAGTGTGAACATATATTTGTCATTTCTATTTACAAACTAAGTGACAGTAAAATAAGAAAGTAATATTGATTAATGTATGTACAGTGGTACCTTGACTTACGAGTTTAATTCGTTCCGTGTCGGAGCTCGTAACTCAAATTACTCGTATATCAAATTAATTTTCCCCATTGAAATGAATTGAAATGCCATTAATCAGTTCCGGACCCGCAAAAAACACCGCGTTTTTTTGTTACATGTTTTTAAATAAGAAGAATGTGCTTATAAATGTCCGCTGTTTAGAAAATATTTTAACACCCTTGGCTGGCGTTATAGCCTTTATCGACTCCGTCTGCTTCAGTAAGGTGCAGATTGTAGAAGCGCTACGCTAGTACTGCTTCGCCACGTCGACTACACGCACACTTTGGTCATGTTTTTCGATAATTTCTTTCTTTAATTTCAGTTTGATACCTCCCCTGCGCGCTAACCGCTTAAAGTGAACGAGTGAGACCCGGGATGCTGGGCGGATGGTTCGGCGTTCACTGCGTCAGCTAGTGGTGGGGTATCTGAAGCTGGGGTATCTGAAGCTGGCTCGTTACCCGAATTTTAGCTCTCAGCTCAAAGCAAAAAAGTGGCCGAGAGACGGCTCGTATCTCGAAAAACTTGTTAGTTGGGACACTCGTAAGCCAAGGTACCACTGTATTTCTTGTTGAATATTCAATAGGAAATGTATCGAATTTTTCAGGGTTTGTTAAAATTGTTTTTCATAGCAGTATTTTATATTTTATTTTAGCATTTTATAAATGGCCACTGTGATGTGAATTGGTGGAAGAGGATAGTAAACTATACTCACCTGAGTGGTTCGTGTCATGAATGTTGACAAGGATGACATGGACATGTCCCATTTCGGCATCTTTGTCAGTCTGAGCGATGTCCCTGGGATTCCACTGGCCTGAAGCTGACTCACCTATGACTGTCATGTCCATGGTGGTATCTTCCATCTCTTCAGTTTTGCTGATATCAGTTGTTCTCTCTGTCTCCATCAACGGCATCGTAGCAGTTGCTTTAGAAAGACTGGTCAAGGCATCAAAGTCCGTAGAACCCTCTTCCTTGTATACGACAGCAGGCTTTCCCAAATCTTGGTCTTTAGGAGAAGGTTCTTTTGATAAAAAGGACGCAGAAGTGGGTTGACTGAACCAGGTATGTCCACTAGAAGCACTTCCTTCTTCCTGTGCCTCTGTTTTCTGATCTATGTCCTCTACTTTCGTGGATGTAAGCACCTCAGTGGGCGAGCCTGGTGTCGAATGTGGTTGTGAGCTGATTTTGTTAGTCACAGGCAGCATCTCAGGCTCACTCTGTTGAACTGAGGCTGATGCCTCAAGAAGACCCTGGTCATGGAGTTGAGTTGTGTCTTCCACTGCGCTACCCAGCTCCGTTTCATCCTTGGTAGGTAAGTCAAGGTAGGGGGTGGCACTTTTGGGAGTGGGCAGCTCCGGTAAGGTCTCCGTTGTGACAGGATCAGCCCGTGGCACTGATTCTAATTGACTGGTGTCGCTCTCAGGGGCTTCTGTCAACTCAGTGTCAGTGTCAAATAGAAAAGTGGTCAGGGACGACGGAGATGGGGAGAAAGGTTGGCCAGCAGGAGCCATGCTGGTTGAGAACATGGCTGAGGGCTCTTCTATAAGCTCCTCACTGACAGGCTGTTTGCTTGCAGGTTCCTGGCTTGAGACAGATACAAACTCAGTGGGGAATGATGTTGGAGAGGGGTGCAGCAGTCTGGGAGACTCAGGGATTTCCATCTCTGTTTCACTTGGTATAATGTGGACTGCACCCTCAAGAAGCACCTCAGATTTGTCGGTTCCCTCTGACACGCTTACAGGTGGTATGGGACCAGTGGTTGTATCCAGTGCAGTGGTTAGCTCTCTACCTAAGCAAGAGAACACAAATACTTACTGGTTATACTGGCTAAATGGGATAATAATACAGTCACACATAAACAGAAACACACATACACAACAGTTTGCCAATTGTCAAGTTCACATAGAAAAATGAAACTACTGGAGATAAATGTCAAATTAAGCCTGAGTAGAGGATAACCATGTCTGTTTTTCCCTCCAAAAAAGGCTAACATTATTTGTTTAATGTCTCTCAATACCATATAAAACACAACGCCTGGGATGAAGGAAGTGAGTGACTGAGGTTTCAAAAAATACAGGAATGTTCAGATCCACAGCAAATCACCTTGAAAGGGTTTGCTTTGGCGTCAAACACGGCCTGGCTTATTCTGGGAATTCAGGTTGTCAGTGATGTCAAAATGGTCAGAGAAACGCGCAGCTATTTGCAAAGAAAACACATTTTTTGCCAAAAGCTTCTCATTTTTAGACATTGTAATGTTTCATCAGACTTATGCCTGGCTCCTACCTTCTGTTTTAAGCCTCTTTTTCCCCGTCTTGATTTCACTGGCATAGAAACAGAAACACAACATCTGGCTAAACCAAAAAAAGCAAAGTTTCTCAGGTTTGAATTCCGATATGCGTGCATATTAACTTCAGTACCATTTAATATAACTCCTTTTGTTCAATATTAACTTTTCCTGTGGGGTATGATTTCATTTTACATCATTGCATTTTTTTCCTTTTATAATATACATATATTTTACATATGAATGGTTTTCATGCCTTCTAAACTGTGGCAACTATGGTAATTCTGTTTATAGTGCAAAATAGTTTGGGGGCTTTGGCCACCAGGCAGTAGTTGTTCATATATTAAAAGCGATTATTTAGATTTTTTTCTGAACTGTATATCATTTGTACTGAATTTTTAAAATTTTTTTATTGACATATTTCAAACAAATGACTTTGGTTGAACTATTCCAAGTCAGAATTTTTCTATGGTTCACTTTCTAGGAAAAACAGGGTGACAATTACTTGTGAAAATAAACAATAAACATTGAATTAAAGACTAATTGATTAAAATAGCATAATCAGTGATCCAAGGAAGCAGCTTTGCTCTTGTGTAATAGTCCACAACAATTAATAATGTTTAGTTTTTAAATAGTTAAGTTCCTTTCAATAATTTTCATCCCCACTGACTGCAAAGTGTCTGCAGAAAGAGAACAGTTAAGCTACACTTGTGTTATGGGGTTGAAGAAATGCTGTGATGTTTGCTGATGTGAGCACAGTACGAGGCTGGGTCTAAGAAACAGAATGTTCTGGAGTTGAGGATGATGGCATCGCGTCCAGGGGCGCTACAATGGCGGGTGGGGGACTGAATGGGGCCCTAAAAGTGTTCAAACATAATTAGATTGGTCTGGGTTGAGGGCCCAAAATGATATGCTTCCATGGGGCCCCTGATCCAGTCCCTGCTCTCCACTCCACCGTTATGCAAGCTTGACCGCTCAGTTGCTAAGGAAACTCCCCTGCTCCTTACTTTGACACAGCTGGTTGCCTGTTAAGGTAGCCAGCTGTTACACATTAAAGAGGTGCCTCCCATTTCGGCAGCTATCTCTGATGTAAAATGTTAAGTTTATTTTCCCTATTAAAACACCGTGATCCATAATGTATGTACTAGCTGTTTCTATTAATTTTTATGCTGTCCAAAAGGTTTCTGTTCTCTGTGCTTGATTTTGATTCTTCCTAATTTCCATTCTTGCAACATAGGCGACCTCTGACAGCATTGCTTATGCTTGTTCTGAGAATCAGAAAGTTCATAAAATGCTCACTCTTGGATGCAGGAAATACTTATACAGAACGAAACTGGTGAGTGTGGAAACCGGAGATGGTCCAAGTCCTAAGAATGATGACGTAATGAACAACCAGTCCCCGAGATGTGGGACCTCGCTTCTCATGTGGGACCTCGCTTCTCATCTCACAGACACTCCCGTTTGAGACAAACCACGAACTGTGAATCTCAAGTGCTGGATAATGGCTCAAAAGGGAGCCGGACCGGATCCTGTCGAATGCTAAATGGGAGGAATGTGAAAGCCAGCGCAATGAGAACTGTCTATTTACTCGAGCCATATAATGATGTCACACTGGAGAAGCCAAATCTCTTCCCTCCTCAGCACCGAAACCTGACCCTGACATTCTTAACTTTTTTGCCCTGCTGAACTAAAGCGAGAGGTGTAATCAATCATCTCCATGGCTGCTGGCACATGCCCAACACATAGTCATTTTGTCTATATGACGAATTTACAGACAGATTTAAAGCCTTCACGCACAGGAGTTTGTGAGATGTTTTATCTTCACGGTTCATCAAGCCCACTGCTGACTGGACAGAAACTGGACAAAACCCAAAAATTACAATCAGGAGAGGAAAAAAAAAAACCATGGGGACACCATAATAAGCTTATATTATAGAAGGCCGATAATGGCTCAAGACAAAAATAATGCTATCCAGGATCTGGAGAAAATAAATTAAAAGATAGATTAGAAGAACGATCCGGGTATTTCTTTAAGAGGAAGAAATAATGACCACACCACCCTCGCATGAAGCTGCAGAGGGCTCATTAACAGCAAAGAAAACAAATGGGTGCACCATTATTCACTAGGTGAGAAGCACCAAGGGCCACAAACTTGCTGACACCTTCATGCTGGGTCCTGTCTTCACATGTTCTCCTGCCCCATCAAGCAAACCTCAGTTACAGCCCTGTTCTGCCTGAACTACAACATCAGTCCTTATACTTTTTTGTTTTCCTATAATATGTAAATGACAGGATGCCTTCTTCATACGCAATATTCAGATGTATGAATGGATGTGCGTTTTAATTTTAATTCATAATTTAAAATATTACTAGATATTTAAATGATATTGATTTAATAATATTTAATGTGAAAGAAATCCATATAAAAACTATAAATCACTCTGCAGTCATGGCTAAGAGAATCAGGCAGACGCAAAGCCTGTCTAACCCTTCAACTGTGTGTCCGTGTGTGTCCAGGTATACCTTACCCTATTTACCTTATGGGGACCAGGAAACTAGGAAAACTAAAAAAATATGGGAAGACTCTATTTTATAAAAACTCATGACTGCAACGAAAAAACTAAAAATGCAAAAGCTCTTGTATTTTGTTTAGTTACTTATGGTTATGGTTATGGGCTGGGTAGGGGTTAAGGTTCTCATAGTTAGCATTAGCATTTTTCCCATAGAAATGAATGAGCGGTCCCCATAAAGATATGATTACACAACTGGGTGTGTGTGTGGGTGTGTGTTGTTAAAAATACCTAGTAAATTCTCACTAGGTATTAAGTTAGCATAACCGTGAAAACAGCATAAATCATAACAAGAATGTAAACCATTACAAGTTTTGTGAAAGTAATAATTTTTTAATAAGAAATTCTAGTCACCCTAGCCAACAATTTAATGAATTTAGGCTGTACTCCATGCATATGTAATAGGAAAAAGACCATTTTTCTCTCAAACTCATTATTATATAATTTTACATACATCTTACTCTGATCACCCAAATATACCTATAATGAAATAATGAAAGAATCAGAATTTCATTAATAATAAAAGAGGCTAACGGAGATGGTGTGTGGCTCAGTGTGCTTGGACTTTGTGTCTGTGATCGGAAGGACATTGGTTCAAATCCCATGGCCAGCAGTGTGAGTTCACATTTGGGCCCCTGAGCAGGGCCCTTGACTCCAGTTGCTCTGGGGACATCGTCTAATCCTGCTGTCTGATCTGCACTCATAGGTTTCTTCAATGAAAAGTCTCTGCTAAGTAAATGTAATGCAAATGGCTAACTATTGTAAATAATTACGGTGTTCATTCCATAATGGCACAGACTTGCCATAATAGGAGACAGGAGGATGACAGGCTGACTTACCTTTGAAGCAGTAGGCTCCCAGCTTGTTTGTGGGGTGGGGAAAGCCTGTCTGATTTCTGAAGCGGTACAGGGTCCGCACCCCCAGCAGTCCCCCGCCGCACTGAGTGCGGGGGACGGAGATGGGGTAGCGGGCACTGCCATCCGCCAGCCAGCCGTAGTCGCAGCGGTCCATGCCCTGCCTCCAGGCGGCATGAAGGTGGCCCGGCTGTGCCAATGTGGCCTCAAGACTCTCACAGGCCAACCACGCCTCCTCCAGAGTCAGCTTGTCATTTTCAGCCACGAAGAATACCTCCCCTATGGACACAGTTGATGCATAAATCAACAGAGTGAGTCACATATGGGAATAGAGTCAGAAGTAGTTCAGCCCCATGGGCGTCGCCGCCATTAAATCTGAGGGGGACGTGTCCCCCTCACATTTCATAATTATTCGTTTGGACCCCCTCACATTTAACATAAAATATTAGTTCACCGCCAGTGTGTCCCCCCCACATTCAAAATGCTTCTGACGCCCCTCTTCAGCCCCCAGGAGGCTGTACCCTGAAATACTTTTACTGATCACAAAATTTAGATCGTGCATTCGCGGCTGCACATTAGGCAGGCTCCAACATTGTCCACGGTTAAATCTGTGTTAAAAACCCATTTTTATTATTTGGCTTTTAATTCAATATAGGAGCTGTCTAGTGTCATAATGTTGTATGTGTTTGTCCTTTGTAAAGCACTTGTCAAGCTTGGTGTCTGAAATGTACTATATAAATAAACTGAACTTAAAAGTTATATTAAATGAATAAGACTACATTTTAAATACATATGTATTATAATAAAGCAGTACCTTAACAATAGAACCATCCCTCTTAACTGAACATTTTATTTTAGCAAATAAAAATTACATATTAAACTGCTGCTCTGGAATACCACTGGCTAAAGATGAACAAGTCTTTCCTTTGTAAGGGTCTGTTGCCTTCTGTTTACATTTACAGCATTTAGCAGATGCTTTTATCCAGAGCAACTTAGATTTTTTCCTCAATTCAGGAACAGCCCCCCTAGAGCAAGGTGGGGTTAAGGGTCTTGCTCAGGGATCCAATGACAGTAGTACCAGAGGTGGGATTTAAACCCATGACCTCAGGGTCTAGAGGCAAGCATCCCAACCACTAAACCACCAACATGCATTACGAACTGCTTTTTTATATAATTTGTGAGGTGGGCAGCTTGTTTTCTGAATCCAAGAAAACTTTCTCGCCGTGACAGTTCCCTAACCAGTGAATCTCTGGATAGGAATTCAAACTGGGATCATGAACTAGTGTTAAATAGTTGGGGTGTTTCTGAAAGAAGGTCGGTGTCTGATCTCACAGGAGCTCAGCATGGTACCAAAGCCGAAAATCCTGTGTGGCATATCGGTGCTGCGGCATTTAACAGTCCCCCCATTTTCGGCTCAAATAGGGCACCCTTTAAAAAGTCCTGCAAATTAAATATTTCTAAAGAGGTACATTTTGTTTCT
Source organism: Mormyrops attenuatus (assembly GCA_026777985.1). NCBI lineage: Eukaryota > Metazoa > Chordata > Actinopteri > Osteoglossiformes > Mormyridae > Mormyrops > Mormyrops attenuatus. The sequence goes on along the minus strand of JAODKC010000117.1, from coordinate 28,145,418 downwards.
AGCCCTGAACATTATGGGGCCTGGTTAGCGATTGTTTTCATTTAGATTTCGAGGCCTAAAAAATAGCCCCGTGCTCTATTGTTCAATTCAATTTCGGTCCAACACACTTAAAGGCACAGCGTGCTGCTCCACTGCTTTTTTAAACGTTTCCCACTTGCTAATACAGTGGCCTGCTTAATTATCTCGCTGCTGTCTCTGTTTGGGTTTAATCTAAATGGAAATCTGCATGTGTCCGGTTGGTGTGAAAGCGAAAAGCATAGTATAGGAATCCTGCCATATGCAATTCTGTGGTTTTTTTTTTGCTTGAAAAAGCCAAGTAATGTTACTTTCTGAGAAGACAAAAATGTTAATTTATGCTGTAACTAAACCAAACCCCAAAACCTTGATTGTTAGACAATCTACGTTTAATGCAAGTACATATGTTCTTTATAATATTTCATGGGGACATGAATCTTGTAAACTGATTTTTTTTCCGACACTGGCCAAAATTTCAGTCTGGATCATGGTTAACCCCGCTGAGCTACTGAAATAAAGTTTTAAAGGCAAAATATCACACGGTACTCAGTGTGCCAATAAAAGGGAATGCTGCAGTCATAAAAGCCTACATTAAAGCACAAAAATATATAGCCCACAAATATCAGGGTTGATGTCAAATTTAAATGCCTCAACACTCTAATGATAATACCTATGTCATTGCCAATACTTTATTTGAAATTTAAGGAACAACTATTTGTTTTACCATTACTGAAACTACCTTGCACTTTAGAAAATACAAAATATAATTAAAAAAATATTAATTCAAGCTTGATTGACAGAGCTGTCATGCTGTATGTTCTAATGAGAACTTCCTATCTTGATTTTTGCATGGAAATACTCACCACAAGAAGTGCAAAGTATGGTTCTTCTACCCGAAAAGCAAAATCGCACAAAAAGCATGCTAGTCCCAGGTGACACTGCGAGTGACACTGCGAGTCCCAGGTGACACTGCAAGTGACACTGCGAGTGCCAGGTGACACTGCGAGTGGTCACAAGTTTGCTTACCCTCCAGTTTGTCCACGTAGCAATATACATCATAGGTCTCCGTGGGGTCTCGGATCCCATATGTTCGAACTCCAGGCTTCCCGTATTTGTCTCCATAGCAACCTGCCCTCGGTTTGGTGATTGGATATCTGTGTGGAGGAAACATCGCATGAATTCAATGGGCTTTTAGAGTGGGGTTCTCACTCAGCATTAGGCAGCATCATTGAGCGTTTCACTTCTGGAATAAATCTAGTTTCGAGTTTAGGGGCACAGCATTCAAGGTTATTGAAACACCCTCAATATGGTCCAAGATCAGGAGAGTTTGTTTTCTTTCACTTTGTTAATTTATTAGTTTTATTATGACTAGAAAGCATAGCACTGGATGTCAAGTAGCTCGACCAAAAACATATTATTTTTGCGAGCAACTAGTATCATAAAAATATAAGCAATAAAATAAAAAAGTAAATAAAGTAATCAAGAAATGTTCACCTGACTGTCTGGTCTGACATCCAGCCAGCATCACATTGATCGAAGCCATCTTCGTAAGCAGACATCAGCTGCTCTGGGGAGGCGATGGAGGCTCCCACGTCCTGGCAGGCCTGGACGGCTTTCTTGAAGTCCAGAGCGTATCGGCTGGAGTTTACCCGGTAATGAAAAACAACACCTGCATGGCCACAGTGAGTAGGTGATTTAAAAACGATAGGCCATTGCACAAAATACTTCTGAGCATAAATACTTAGCATGTAAGCTGTTATAATAATAATCTAAAAAACTCTGCATTCTGCTTTAGAGCCTCAGTATAGTGTTCACTAGCTTAAAACATTTGAAAAAAAAATATGATGATTCATTTTAGTGACTAACAAGCCTCGGGAAAAAAAATGTAATATAAAGAACACGGTAATTTACTAGGGTATAAGAAGACATTACTTACAACCCAGGGGACAAGTGTTGTTTTACTTTCTGTGAATGAATGAACCTAGTGCTATGCTTGGCAAAGGGGGCAATGGTGCACACATATGTCATTCCAGACCAAGGTTCACCCATGGCTGCAAACCTTTGGCATGTTGCACAAACACTACATGTCTGTTTCCAGAAAAGGCTGCGGCCAAAATAAAAGGGGGTGGAGCCAAAGTCACAGCTGGGAGGTTTTTAAAGGTAACTTACAAAGAAAAAACCCAGTGTCATCTATTTAGACAAATAACTGTCTAGTTATATTCTTGTACAGACGTTCAAGAATGTGGAAACCGCAGAATACTTTGTTCTTCATAGTACTGCTCTAGGACCTATCCGGGACACTGAAGCTATACTCTGTTAACAGAAGCCCGAGGGAAACGGGATACATCTAAACTAAGCAAATTTATCATCTTACCTATGAGACTACTCCATAAAACAGTCACTCACTCTATCTATTAAAGCTTACTTCCATGTCCATTTTTTATATAAATTGCTGTACCAAAACAGCTGGAATAATTGATTTTATCTGCTTCATGACACAAGTCTACATAACGTCTTTGGAAGATAAACTATTTATCCGTATGCATTTTTATGGGTGACATGTGGTTCTGTGTTTAGCACTGTTGCCCTGCACTGCCAGGTTAAACATTCAAATCCTGCCTCTGCTCTGTGGGTGTGTGGAGTTTGCACATGCCCTGTCTACAGGTGGCTGCATACATTTTTACACTAGTGGCCAAAATTGTGGAAACACCTAGCATTGTTGGCATTATGCTTTAAAAATTATTGTACAAAAATCGATGGCAATGTCTACAAACAATCAAAGAATGTTACAAATATCGTACATCGTACTATTAAATTAGTAACTGGACCAACAATTGAATTAAGTTCTGCGATCTCTAAAAATTGGAAATGTTTCCACAACTTTGGCCACTAGCGAATCAGTAATTTTTCATTTGCTTGAATCATTGTTCAAGTCTGAAACTGAGGCCTGACTATTTAAACCAATATTCCTCCAACCCTGATTCATTGGACATGTTTCATCATAGATTCATCATAGATCTAACCTCCTTTCGCATTGATCCACTATTACAATCTCCAATATACCTATTTGATTTGATCTGCGGCAGGGAATTGATGTCAAAACCATAAACTGGTTCAGCAAGCGCAGTGTATTTGCTCTTTTAACTGCCAATATCTGTAGCACTTGTCAAGTGCTGAGGGAGCTTCAATGGACCGAAGGTGAATCTTGGCATTAGCTTGAAGAGTGATTTTCCTGCTGCAATTCAAAGAAGGTAATAGTTTTACATGATATAAAGAACTTATATTTTCCTTTGCTCATCTTCTAGTCTTCTTTCCCAGAAATGTAACCTCAACTGTTCCAGTGCTTTGTGTCAAAAAGTATTCTGTTCTCTGGCAGGTATGTCTCCTGGCATAACTCTGTCAGTGATGGCCAGGAACCAGCCCACTGTCCACAAACAGGGGTAACATCTGTCTCAAGTACATTAAAGTACCATAGTGGTTGGCCTTCTACAATGCCCCATAATCAAATTACAAACCATCGCTTATGATGGCTGGGGACATCAAACTGCTATTACTGTGTTCTTGGTAACAGAGGGGAACAAAACCTGACAAAAACCAAGACTGGAAAACGATTCAGTTCAAATCTGTGACCTCAGACCTCGACATGGCCACAACAGGAAGTAAGCCATGCCATATTGTTCCAGAGGAGAGATGCAGAGTGAAAACACAGGAGGCATGTAGCATAGCCGTTAGCAACAAGGACTCGGAACCTCACAGATTGGTTCTGCATCCCTGTGAAGGACTGGAGTTTGTGCCTTTAAATAGACTGAACAAAATTGAAAGCAAAAAAGTATTTCAATTGATTTATATTGTTAAGAAAAAAACTAACAATAATAACTCACCGCTAACATCCAGAGAGACAGTGTCCTGTGTGTCCTCGATGCCGTACATGACTTCACAGCGATAGACGCCAGCGTCGCTCGCTCGCAGCTTGGCGAGCACAAGGGAAGCGTCCCCGACGTCCTCTGGGTGGCTGGGCACCGACACCCGGCCCCTATAGACTGGCCCCACTTTGATGATACTATTCTGGGCCACCAGTACCGTAGTCTCACTTTCACCGACCACCTTGGTCCACTTGATCCGCAAGTAGTCAGGGGGGGTAGTTGAGGGTGCCGCTGGGGTAATCATTAAAGGAGCATCAGTGCTGGCATCCGGCTGGTTGGTAGGCAGAGTGGAAAAGTGACAGGGCAGGACCACCTTCCCCGCAAGATAACCGCTCACAGGAGCGCTCTTCTCCACCCTTAAGTGCCGCGTCGTCTCTGCAGGCAAAGAATTCAGCTTAAAAATCCACAGTTATAAATTTCAATTCTGTTCTCTCAGAAGGTATTCCTTCTATGGCCTATGATGTTCAGTCAACTGACAATTGCTAATATCGCTATTCACTCTGCTTTAAACAGCATGTTAACAATAATGTAGTAGCAACACTGAAATGCAACAACTGCAAAGCTAGATTTTTATTATGTGGCTTCAGGAGCTCTGAAAAGGTGCATGTTTCCAGTATACCCCTCAAGTTGCACACTGGCACAAAAAAAGTCAGTTCAATATACTGTCAAGTGCAATCCTTTAAAATCACAGAGAAGTTACTTTGATTAATGAACAAACCCATCATTGCATAACTCAGTTACAGTGGTTGCAGAATGTGGCAAATTGCTAAATTCTCTTGCTAAATTATATGGGACTCATTTCCTGGTATTGTGCTCCAATTTGCCTTTTGATTTGCATTGTACTATGAGTTCCAGATTTGACAGACTGTCTTCAAAATGGAAATATAGAAACTCGATGCCTCAGTAACTTGATATTATACATTATAGGCGGATGATAATTGCCATTTTTTTCCATAGTCCAGTGACTATGCTTATTACGCTTTTAATAGCCCCTTGAAATGCAGCAAAAAAAATATTCAATAAATGCTGCTAGGTATCAAGTAAAATAATTAATGTACACATTGGACTGATAAAACTACCATTCATATAAGAGTCCTGTTAGTGTCTGGTAAAGGGTTAATCTACTGAATGGTCTTTAGTCCTCAAACGTAACCATGACAGATAAAATCCTTCATTGCTAAACATTTAATCAATTTCATGAAGACATTACAAATATTAACATAGGTGTGTTCTGAGTAAATGTAGTTGTTTGTGATAGCTAACCAGGGCTGAGGACTCAAGATAACATTTTTGGGTAACAATTTACCTGAGGGGGCTCAAATACCTTAGCAACTGAGTTACTACTCAAGTACAAATCATATATACAGTAACATATAGTAACTGCATGGAATACATGAACTGCTATGATTGATTAATGATGGACAAGCATGGGATCGGTCCATAACTTATATTTAGTTACTGGCAAATTAATACCCTAAGTTGGAGTGTGCAACATTATGAGTACCCCCCTAAAGTAAAGTGTTGCTCTTTTTCCAGTAGTTGTTAAATATATCATAAGAATTTTGCATCAGATAGGATCTTACCAAGTACATCAAATGTACAAAATAATAAGAATATCCACAGGGAATACTTTATATCCAATACCATCTTCAATCTGAAACAGAGAAAGTGAATACTGCATTAGGGTGGTATAGCTCTGGGGTCAGGAGGGATTCCTGTTCTCCCAGTCCAAACCCATGAAATTTAGTTGAACTAAATTGCACACTGGGTGCCCTGTGAGGGACTGACTTTATTAATCACCTGTCAAGGTGTTACTTTTGGCTATTTGGGCGCACCCATAAGGCCCCCTCGTGTGACAACATGTAAATGAATCTAAATACATTTCAGATAAATGATAAATGAAAAACTACTATATTCTTAGCGCTATTTCGAACACATGTAATACGTAATATGTTTTCAAGATTCATTTTTATAAGACTATAGCGGGTGTCCTACGTGATGTCAACATGAATGCATATTACGAGACCTAAAACGGACGGAAAGGAACGTGCGATTCAGGGTAAGTGCCCCTCCCATTTCTCTAGACGTTGTCGTAAGTGAGTCATGAAACTGGAAGACTGCTCTTTTCATTAACTGCTACAAACGTAACTTGGAGGAGAGCGCCATGGAAACCTGAAGACCACAAAAGCAAGACTTCACAGAAACAGCAAACCCAGAAAGGTTTCTAAGCAGACTGTGACATTCGACTAACCTGCAATCGTTCCCAGCAAAAGAAGCTTTTGAATTGGTTTTTGCAGATTTTTTTTTATACAGCTCAATTGCAGACTGATATCCTCTTCTCCAGACCTTTGAATCAAGATCGATTTCTTTTTTATATATATAACCTCAGCTCGTATCAGGCAAAATCAAATAGGCGAATATCCCGTACCTGTAACAAAGGGTTACATGTTAGTGTCACAGTGTCCGCATATTAGGCTATATTTCATCAAATATTACAGGTGGCATATTGACATCTGGTTAGGAACCTATGAGGTGAGACAACGCTTAAATTTAAGAGTAATATAAATCACCTTCAATGATATTTTGTATCTAATTGTTTACGTGTTTGAAAACAATCGATTGGAATCCGTGTTCATGGATTCATGCATTTATGTTTTATAATTAAGACATTTTTCAATGTTTATATGTCATTATTTTTAATGAAATTCTCCATGACTAGTCCAAGTCTGTGTAATTCGACCCAATTCTTAATGTCGTGCTGGTTGAAAGAAAAAAAAAAAGTTATTTTCCATTTTCTGTCTAAATGAAGCTTGTTATGTGGACATATAAAAAGTCACTTTCACCAAAGGGCTAAATTGCCCTTATTCTACTTCTGTGTATCGGAGTTGGCCAGCTGCCCCGAAAACCTGGAAGCCAATGAATAAACGCCTGTGAAACACGTTTATTGCGTTTCAGCAGTTAAACATGACTGTGTTTTACCGCCATCTACATATCCTAAATAGTGCCCTTCAGATCGAAAACACAAAGGTATTGATGACAAAACGGCGAGATCAGGGCACGCTATCTCTGGAAACCTCAGTTTCTCCGGATGCAAAGCAAGAACACACACCAGTCTGTAGCACATTCCCCAGTGCCTTTAACTTGCCGGTCATGATAGACGGCAAGCAGAAAGAAAAGTAACGGGAAATCACACTTTACAAAAGAGCTGTTTTGTGGCTATGACGATTTTAAAATATAATAATAAAACAATTCCGTATTATTATTGGCTAAGGCATATTCAACAGATGACAATATTGAATATAGCATCTGTGTTTGGGCGTTCCTGAAATGAGAGATCCTGAAATTAGATCAAGTATATCTTTTTTGTAACAATGGTCCACGTACTCCAACCCAGACTTGTTTTGCATACGTTGAAGTTATGTGATTGCTAATAAGCCTGCTTCAAATTCTATTATTGACATCAACAATAAATGAATGAACTTCTCTTAGTAGCTAAGTGTAATTGTGACACGTGAGCTCTGAACATTATATATGCAGATAGTATATATTAAGTCAACTTTATCACGCCATAGGCAAGCAGCAATAAGTAATGCATTTGAAAAGCTTGTTAATAAAGGTGCGGATGGCTGAGAGACATTGCACGGATAAAAGATAAGGTTTTCTGTCAGGATGTGAAAGGCTCTATCCATCCTTGATCCTTTTGTCGGTACAGAGAAAAGATTCTCTTTTCTGCCTTGCGGCAGTATTTGAAGATTAATGATTTCGAAGAATCAAATGATTTCGAGGACCAGTATCAAAAATTGATTGCGATTAATAAAAAACAAACGTTAAACGTTAACAACTCGTTTTAACTTTGGACATATGAAAAGTTTCTGCATACTTAGTTAGAAACATTCAATTTTCATAATAGGCTACAAAAACGACATTGTAAATTTTACTGAACACTTCTGGACATGTACACAACCTATTTTAAACATGTCATTCCAATCAGTTTAATTATGGAAGTAAACCCAAATGTAGTAAAACAACAACGGCAATACCTCATATAGGTTTGTAAATCCAAAATGAAAGAATAGTTTATATGTGTCCTTAATTCCAGTATGTTCCAGTGTGCGAGTTTAAGTCCAAAGTAGCTCTTCCCTGTGATCAGAACAAAAGGGTCAGCATGCACTTTTCCTGTTCACAGCTCTTCTTTCTGAAGGTGGACAGATTGTAGCCTGCTTGGATGCTGCCTAATAGAGCAAAGATCAGTCGGCTAAGTTCAAAATCTATTTACAACCTTCTTTCGTCATCGTAGGCGTGGTCCACGATCATGCATCCCGAATTTCAATAGCATCTTGTCCAATCAGCATCGCCGTAAGGTCCATCGGCACTTTACAGGGTCCATTTAGCCTCAATCATACATCTTGTAAGTGTGAGTTACGCGGGGCTCGAACCTATAACACGGCAGCCGCGTCCCGATAAACCTACTCAGTGCGTTCACCAAAAATGTGTGATTGATGACTGGGTTCATAGGATAATACTAAAACTCCATATCTAACACATAGACACAATATAACGTATTTAGTATAAAGCACTAAAGAGAATCATTTGAGTACAATGTTATGCAAGCTTTAAGGGACTCAACTCAATGCTATTGAATTATTCACTCAGTCGATCAAAAGAAATGTCTGTCGCATATCTATAATTTTGTAATTATGTATACACCTGCTTTGTAAAGGATGAGGAGTTTATGGGAATTATAATCTACATAAAGATTTTATCCACCGGCGATTCAATGGGAACGTATTAGGCCTAGAATATTTCGCAGGAAATTAATTAATTTTTTTAGGGTGGCGGGAGTAAAACTGCATAAAATAACTCGCACTATGTCTGTCATCCCGGACTAACCTGTATAGGCCTAAGTAAGAGCAGCACACAAGTAGCGTACTCATGTACCAAATATAAACAAAACACATATTTGATTGCTCCTAGAGACACTGTTAGGTAAATGCGGTTTGAATGTGGCATTCAAAGCGTTGTATGTGGCATTACGCACGTTCCCTGTGCTTTCCACACGGGGGAGAGACCGTAACACAGTGAAACGTACGGACAGCTTAAATCAGTGAGGCAGGATTTGGATCAGAATAATGTAACAGACCGGAAAATCACCAGAATCAGAATCTCGCATTTCGGAGCTATATCTGCGTGATCCACGCCGTACTGTACCATTTATTTTATTGGCATCTGTGTGCTTCGGATTACTCTATTGTTAAAACGCCACAAAACTCCCATTTTCTCTGTAGTAGCCCACATCTGCTTATTCATTCCGGTTTGATTTCAATTCCCAGAGTCTCGTTTTCCTTCGCAAAACATGCGATTTACAGTTACATGAATTGGAAGTTATACAAATGGGAAACATTGCATTCGGTTTCTCAAGAAAATTGCTTTTTCTGTTTCGAGAACAGAAAGTATCACAGCAAATATGCAGTATCACGAAGAATCCCATTCCATTACTGATACTAATAATAAACTATAATAATTAACTTTTAAAGTTACTCGGTGTTAATTGTAGGGGAAAACAGTACACACTCACTCACGCACCATCATATCTCTACAGGGTTGCCAAGTCTAACGCATCTGGAGTGACACTCAAGCTTTCAGACTCTCACGCAAGAAGTCTTACGGAAAATCTATATTATTCCATTATAACCCTAAAAATAGCTCAAAGGGCTGGAGTAGTTTGCAAACCCAATAGACTATTTACAAGGTAATAAAACTCTTACATACATGTAAATGCGTGTTCATACTTATCTAGAACTGAACATCTCACTCCAGCCAGCTGACCAAAGTTGGCAACCTTGTCTTTAAACTTCACGCTAAAATGAAATAATCCTGACACCGCTAACTGTAAAAACGCTTAAAAGGAGCTTTTAACACGTGCCTGTTGGACATAAAAAGCCGAAAGGCTACACCAGGGGTCCGCGACTATTTTTCCCCGAGGGCCAAATTCCATTTGCAACACAAAGCCACAGTTCATTGCGTTTGGTGGGGGAGGGAGCAATCGCGCCAGTCCGCCAGTTCGTGACCACTGGCCTACACGTCCACCGACTGTACAGCACCGGTAGTACCGGGGGACATCCCGGTAGACTTGTCTGTCATTCATAGACCTTTAATACAATCAGATGGTGAAAACAAACTAGATGTTTCAGTGCAAAATGCCCAAGCGGTATGGTTCCGCCCCGTGTCCAGGGGCGTCGGAAATAGGGAGGTACTGGGACCCCTCCTCCCCCAAATGTAAGTAATTAATTCCTTATCTTTATTAAGAATCCGTGCGTTGCTGAGTGGGTTATATTAAGCTGACGTCATTGTCAGAGCACGCCTAAACGAAAAAGGCATGGCAACCATTTTACCAGGGAAGGCGTTAGATGAGTGTAACTGTAGACTGTTTTTGTCTGACTGTAATTCCAGCAGCAAGAAAAACCCAAAGTTTCTTTTGTATACCTTCAGTTAGTAAAAATCAAGGTACAGAACCCTAAGAATTAACAGAAAGGCTATGGAAAGCTTAGCTAAAAGGCATCAATCGAAAGGACTTGAACGACGATACTGTCAGGAAGTCCTAGCATTTCCTTGCAGGCAGGTTAGAGCCACAGAAATTTACTGTTCTAAATGCAGTAAATATATTTTCAAACTGCAGTTTATCTTTTGGGAATGCCATGTTAAGTCTGCATCATAAGCAAATAGATATGGTCTACAGTTATACATACATACATGCATAGACATGTACATACCAGTGCCTTCCAAAATAGGGGTATAAAAGTGGCATAAATGATGATGAAATGTTGAAAACATCCTATATTCCCTAGTGAGATTTCTCAGAACATACCACTCCTGACAGTATCGTTGTTCAAGTTGATGGCTCTTAATCAAGCTTTCCGTCACCTTTCTGTTAGTTATTCGGTTATTCGGTTTCTTTGCCTTGATTTTTACGAACTGAAGGTATACAAAAGAAACATAGATTTGGGTTTTTCTTGCTGTTGTCACTACAGCCAAACATACAACAGTCAATAGTCATAATTGTCTAACTCTTTCCCCGGTAAAATGGAGGCCCCTTTGTTTTCAGTTATCAGTTATACATACTTTGACAATGACGTCAGCTTAATACAATCCATTGTTTTTACACACTGTTGCATCAAATGGTGTTACCAGCATGTGTTTTAGGCAGTTTTGGCTTAACAGTGTAAATTCCAGATATGCTTCAGGCATCATGGCTGAAAAAATGATGATGCGAATCTCGGCATCCCCCTGTATTATTGTTTTTCATAAACCTTAGGATGAAATGGTGCCACCAGCACATATTTAGGGCTGTTTTGGCTTAGTTATCATCAGCTCTGCGGTGTAATTCATCCTTCCATTAACGTTTCCTTTAAGACGCTCAGATTACATTCTATCTGTGCATATTTTTCTCTGAATCAAAGGGGATGCATTACTTGACAACTATAATTGGAAGTTTATGTGACAAAAAACTAAACCTAGCAAGGTGCATGTTGTTCTTGGCAGACATGCAAAACTCGTACATAACCGGTCCTGGTAATGGGATTTTACGTAGGCCTATGTTCATATTTATCAGATGAGAACCAGGAGTTGAGAGATGACGCATTACTTCCACTTCAAAAAAATATAATTTATAGTCAGGAGTGAATACCGGGCAGCATGGTGGCGCAGTGGTTAGCACTGCTGCCTCACAGTAAGAAGGTCATGGGTTTGTTCCCAAGTCCTTTCTCTGTGGATTTTGTACGCTTTACCCATGGTTGCGTGGGTTTTTGCCGGGGGCTCCCACAGTCCAAAAGTGTGCAGGGTAGGCTGATTGGTGTGTCTTAATTGCCCCTGTAGTTGTGTGAGTGTTGGCACCTGCCCATGGTTGGTTCCCACCTGCGCCTGTTGCTCCTGGGATAGGCCCTGGGTCCCCTGCGGCCCCAGTGAGGATTAAACAGTTACAATGATGGATGGATGGATTTAATTCTGAGTAGATGTGCAATCTTCCAGTATTATAAATCTACTATATACGTAGCCAGTCAGAGTGGGTTATATGTGCTAAATATTGGCCTGTCTTTGTGTTATAGATGATAATTTTTTAAGTTATTACTCATGTATTAGCCAATGTGTTTTCAGTAAATAACGATCCAGCCATGTAGTTATTTTCTTAAAAAACAAAAGCTATTAGTGCTGGCATGCTAATGGTGGTAGGACAATTTGGGAGAAAATTTATCTTTAACTTAGCAATGCCCTTTCCCTGGTTAAGCAGTCCAACATAAGTCTTCTGTCACGTCAAGAGCTGGTGCTGGGTGCTTGAGAATTTGATGTTAGCCTTTTGTGAACTAAGGCTAGGCACAGGGTGCGAAATATGGGGGGTCCGACACCCCCGATTAACCCATGAGACCCCCCGAAAGTCTCAAAAGCAAAATTTTAAATGGGTCTCAAGATCAGTATTGCGCAAAAATAGGGAGATGGGGATCCCCCCCCCCCCCGAATATTGACGGGTATTTCGCACACTGCACAGGCACAAACATTCCCACAATTCCACAATGTATCTGTATAATTCCAAGACAAAATTAACTCCAATGGCAACTTTTAAACACAGAATACCAGCCTGCTCCCTGATGAATTCTGGGATATCTATGGTGCATGAAACAGGACCCTAACTCAATAACAGGGAGTATGATATTTAGGTCAGGAAATTACCTTTTCGACCTCATCTAGAATGAGCAATACATTTTCATTAAAGCCCTGTACCCTTGAATCCAGAGTACTGTTGGATTTGCAGTACTCACTGAATACCTAAGGCTTCTGTGCGGCATTGCAGTTTGGTCAGTTGGCATGAAGTCATTATTTATTATGCAACCCACGGTAAGTATGATTGCAGTGTTTTTTTTTTTTTAATTATACCTACTACATATTAAATAAACAGCTAAATCACCCAATGTCATTTGTATGCTTCATTTCACATTGCTTAAATGCTGAAGGTAAAATGCAACATACTATAACAAATGATGAAAGTATCTTCTGTACTAAGAATTAATCCCACAACCGTGTACTAGATAAGCAGCTGGAAGATGAATGTGTATAAGCACTAATCTCCACAATTTGAAGCACAGTTCATTAACATATGATTGATTTACAAAAAAAAAAAACACACACAAACTTGCTAATTAACACTTGTTAAATTTAGCATTATTCATTGTTTTTTTTATCAGTTGTAACCTGGATTACACAGATAATCAATAGACAAAGAAAGTACAGTTACAAAATCTACATCTGTTTTGTACAAGCAGTCCTTAGAAGTCATCGAACAGGTCATCAGCCTCAGGATCAACCCTGGCTTTGGCCGCATTGTTTTCTCCTTCCCGAATGAGAAGTGGATCTTGTTTTGTCTCCTTCCTAGAAACAGTGAACAAACCACAGACAAAGAGAGAATGTGAATGATTCAGAATGAAAGCAGAAAGTGTGAAGCTCAATTACACATTGTGCTGAGAACATACACTGCGCTTTAAAATTAAGGTTGTATTCTCCTGTGCCATCCTGGGTTGTTTCCTGCCTTACGCCTGAAGCCTCTGGGATAGGCTCCGGACCCCCCGCCACCCTGAATAGCTTAAGAGGTTGCAAGAGGTACATTGTGCACATAGCCAACTTCCCCTGGTTTCTGGTCTGTGTTCCAGGAGCTGATTTATGGCAACCAAATATGGTTTTCCCCCTTTTCTCAATTTCATACTCTAAATTTAAAAAAAGAAGGTTTCAAAGCTTAAGCTTATCACAGTACAATATTTACAATTGAGTATGGAACACTTGTACACTTTTTATATTTGTATCATTGTATCATGTTGTGTTGTTGATGTTATGCGTTTACTTTTTTTGTATTTGTACTTATGTGTAGCACCACAGAGGGCCCATGGGAAAAGGTATTTCAATGCACTGTGTACTCGTACATGGATGTATTGAAAATGAAGAACTCTGGAGTCTTGGGACATATATTTTATGTTCTTAAACCTCATTTACATGTATACATCCCAACTGGGAAGCATAGTGATTAACTACTTATGCTGAATATTAACATGACAGTCAACTATATTTCAAGTAACCTCAACGAGCATATTTATTGCTTAGTTCGCCCATAAAATCTGAAATCGTGTATCTTATAGCCTGCAAAGGAAGGCCTTACATTCTACTAAATATTTTTATTGAGGGGCAGCAGATGTATGAGGCAATATGTACTTGCCATGGGAAAATGACTCAAATACAATATCCTGCTATTACACTTTGCCTTAGAACACACTATGTTTACAAGTGAATAAATGCCATGCACAGACGTAATTCAGGGCAGACACACTCAGCAGCACCAGTGCTGATATGCAAGCTCATTTGTACCGGCATATGACCATTGCTCCAGATCCTAATGAATTCATATGCAGTCTAAATGGAAATATATCTGAACGATTTGATGATCCTTATTTGGTTGCAGGATTTGTTTCTGGCCAAAATACAATCATCTCAGTCAGCTACAGGCGTCTGCAGCTAAATGATTCCAGGTTAACTCTTAAATGCTGAATCAGTTCCATCTGCAAAGATGATGATTCGGGGGTAACTCTATCATTTGCGGACATTATAGAGAATTCTTCCAAACCTTTTGAGCAGTGATATGACTCTGCTTTAAAAGAACATAGTTGCTTTATAGACTGACCATGGATTAAATCGGCAGCATTGAGGAAGAAAAGGTCAGCACCAGAATTTTTATTACATGATTTTAAAAACCCCATGCATGCTTCTAGTATTTCAAGAGTTAATAACTTTCAAATGTGCACAGGTTTGCGAGAAGACGTTTCTCAAGGTTTATGGGTTCATACATGTGTGGTAAATGCATGAATACGAACGAGGGACCTCATTTGTCCCCATAGTGACCTCTGGTTCTTTGAGAATGAAGGGGTCAAGGACCAGGTGCCTTGTGAAGTGGTAAAATCTGACCAGGAGGCTTATTAATCAACAATTCATTATTAACCTAATCAACATTACCGGGACACATGTCAGTGTGACCCTTCAAAGGACTTCAAAAGGGGTATTCACATTCCAAAAACAGTTGGAAAATGTCAAACTGTTAAAACGAGCACATGGCTAGTATTAGAGGACACAAATCCATACCTACATAAGCCCCACTGTGTAGTACGAATGATATATTGTTTAACAACCTCTTCAATGTACAGATCAGTGGCAGTTACGAAAACTACAAATAGGAGGTTCCGAAGTTTAATGCTGGATGTGATGGAACGTTCCTTTTTGGTAATAAATGGTTCCTAGGTCTTACACCACGACCAGGAGTTTGTTCCTATAATTACTTTTCTGTGGAAGCGGCTGGCAAGATTCTTATTCTTTAATTTTAATTTGCACTCGAGATCTAGTAATTCTGGACATCATGAGAGGAGATGGAGTTTAGAGTATGCAGGTAAAGCTTTCACACACTCCCTAAAAGGCTTTTCTGTAAACCAAATAATGTATTTTAGGAAGCACTTTTAGCTCAACTGCGCACCATTAACCGATTAGGGAAATAAAATGCTCAGGCATTATATATTTTAACTGGAAAATACTGAAGTATCTTTAAGTCAACATGTCAAAGACACAATTCGCATCCATGCAGCTATAATGATTTTGCTTACAGAGCCACACATAACATAAATACACACAAACATAGCCTGTGTTTATTCAGTGGGAAATATTTATACGTACTCAAAACTCAAAAACATGCTGTACTTCAACTAGAAAAATAAAGATTGCAAAGAGTCTGTGCTATTTTCCTACACATACTGTACATGATACAGACTCTCAAGCGAAAGCTACAGCAAAGGCAGAAGCTTGCGGTCCTGTTCAGAAGGCAACACCCCATCCCTGGCTGATCTCGCTCTGACACCGGAGAGCAACATGCAGGGATTAGATACAGCCACTGAAAAGACAAACAGAAACTCCACTAGTAGCTTTTTTATTACTTTAAATCGAGTTACATCACATACATAGTAGTAATGGGGCAGTATGATCGCTCTCACCTTCTGGTTTTGGGGCTCGAGTTCTGCCTCAGCTCTCTGTTTAAGTAAGGTGCTTTTTGTGCCTGTGTCGATTGGGTTTCCTCCCACAGCTCAAAGCCATGCAGTTAGGTTAACTGGTATCTCTAAATTGCTCATAGAGTATGTATGCGCTTATGTGCCTTACAATTCATCGGCATCGCCTCCAGGGTGTGCCCCTCCCTCATGCCCTATGCCTCCTGGCATAGGCTCTGGGACCCCCTGCAACCATTACCAGGACAGGCTGCTGGAATACGAATGGATTTTAGTATTATATATCCTGAAAATTTGCAAAGCAAAAAGAGAAAAAGATTGAAGAGATTCAATATCCACACTACACAATAAAGATAAGTGATTACAGGTATGGGGGAGATGGTCTACTCTTCAACAGAAGCAGTCTGCATAGACACAGAGTTGGCTGATATGTTGATGACTGATGGTGGCTGAATGAGCCCAAGGGCTGCCTTGTCTATCTCACTATGACAGCAATTCACTGGCCGCTGTCCCAAGATGCACTGGGGAGACACGGAACACAGCAACAGCCTATGGCCCCAATAAGACAGATTATTCCTTATCAAATGTTTCCATGCACATTCTTTCCAGATGGTTTTGCAAAATAAATGTTATTAAATATGTATAATCTTTTACAAATATACTTAAGCACATTATTTCAGAAGTACAGCAAACTGTTTAAGCAAGTGTACTATAAAAACTGGATTTTCCCCCATATTTCCAGATAATCTTCCATAATTTATAGTACATACCATTTTGTCAAAACTGTGATCTGATTTACGAACAAGAACACAAAATGAAAAATTATATACACGATATTTACAAACAGGAATGTTTGACCATTTTTGTTGTGTTAGCTAGTGATTCATGATCCTCCTCTAAAAACAGTTTGACACCTCAATTTCTTTTTCAATCAGTAATTCCTAAAAAAAAAAATTACTAAAAATCATGTGGTGTTTTAGAAGCCAAGTCAGTACTGTTTGTCATATCACTAATTAATTGAACAAACCTAAGCTGAAAAGATGAATGCAAGATTGCCCATTGTGCTCTGAATTCCTTTCAACCTGAGGGAGAAATGATAAATGCCTCTGTTCTCTACACACAATTAGCGCAATCATTTTGGAATATATTTTTTTTTTCACCAACATAAGGTTTGGTTTTGAAGGCATCACAAGCATGTAAAATGATTTTCTCCTCTCCACATCAGATGAATCGGAGAGCACATTTTATTCATTTGTTAAACATAGAAATACAGAGAGAATGTGCCTGGGATGGGAACATTCTAGTAAGGCAGCCCAGCATTTAACACTTTGCTTCCAACTTGCCTGTGCCAAAGTTAATCAGACAGTTTGGCTCATAGCAGTGATTCTGCAGCCAGGGTGGACTCGTCATTAGTGGAGAAAATTAAAGGTTTGACGTCTGCAAGACTGTGAAACCTGGGAAGACTGCATCATTATTTGTTGTGTTGCCAGTGTAAAGTCCGCTTTAGAGCAAAAATTTACTAAATTCACCTCCACTGCAAAGGTCCTATGAACAAAGCTATCGCAGTTGCTACTGTCACCATCATCTTCATCACAATCTATCACTGATAATAATGTTATTTTATACAGATTAGTCAAGAATTAAAATTATTTATACCACTAGGAATTTTATTGTAATACTACTTCAGGGTAGTGGAGCATAAGCACTCTTAGGACTTGAACCAGTAACATTCATACTTTACAAGTGGTTGCACCAGTGGATACCTGTTAATCCCAGTAAAGCCCACTAGAGTCAAACCTGAGGCGCACTGCCAGCCTTTATGCCGAATTAAGCGTGTATGCCTTGGCTAAGTATATCGAGGTAATGGAAAAATCATAGAAGCTGAGGTAACCTGACAGGAGAGTAAGATGGGATGTGTGAAAACTAGAGAAAATCACAAATAGATAACAGAAGTCTGACAGGAAAGAGCGATTTTGCTTGAATTTATTGCACCATGCAATGCTAGGCTAACATGCTTGCTATGCATTCAAACAGTAGTCATCTGCAAAGTAGCTAATATAAAGTGTTACTCTGAAACATGCCATAATCACTTCAGTGACAACTATCCTGCAAAATTCACAAAAGTGAATTTGATTGCTGAATACAATCATTCTGTTATCACCACCTGCAAAACTACATATGGCACCTCTATATGTTTCATGGAACTCAGCTAAAGATGCTGAGTGCATGAAAACATGAGCAATCGAAATGGTGGAAGGTGTTTTAAGCTATGATGGAAAAAAACAAAAAAAATGGCTGTGATGTGGTTGATGCAAGTGCCAGTATTAAATAATAAGAGAACTGAAGTGCATTTTTTGCCATTAGCCATATACTTTTCTTGCGGCAGGACCAATAAAGCACAGCAACCTGTGTTTGTGAGATTTTTTGATTTGTTTTTGACAGGAGGACTTTTTAGGAAAGAGCTCCTGCGTCTGCTCCCCATACATGAGAGTATGACTGTTGGAATAATTTTTAATGAACCGAGCCAAGTCCATTAAAAAAATGCCTTGGACATGGCTAATGTCATGCCTGTTGTCAATAATGGTGCTCTGCCCAAAAATAATAAATTACGCAGGTACAATAAATAATAATAATAATAATAATAACAACAATAATAATAACAACAACTAGAGTAGTCAAATCAAATGAAGCTGACACCCTGGGTATTTGCTTTGCATTTTTGCTGGAATTTGCCAGATTTTTTAAACAAGCACAGGTTTCTTGCCAATCTGATGGATGTTACTAAGATAGGTACGTGCCAAAATGATGAAACTGAATTCTCTCATTAGACAATGTTCAACAATGGAATGTCACAGGAAGCTGGTTACAACTACCAGCTATTGAGATACTGTGCTTGTTAGTCCTGATGGATAATAATTTGTTATCTGGTGCTTGAATAATAAATAAAATAGCAGATTAAACAGAGGTTTCCAGGACGGTAAATTAGGTTTGGGGGAGGGGGGGTGGGACCCCAAACTGAAGGCTGCTATATATCTGCAGGTCATAAGGAATCTAATGGCCAATACTATCAATACAAAACACTAAATATTACAGTAAGGGACAATCAACAAGAATGGCTCAGAAGTTAAATATCTGAATTTCACATGAAATAACTGATGTGGGGAGGAAGGTAACATAAGCCAAGATGTAACCTGCTATAGTTAGATCTCAGAATATGTTCTCTATTCACTAATGTGACTCTGAAATTGCTTTAGGGTACGCACATGTTTTTAAGCTGATTTTGGCTGATTATGCTACACTAAGCTGATTTTGGAAATGTGAAATAAATAAATAAAACATTACTGCATACTCCAAAAGAAGCAATTACAGATGAACATAAAGGATTTATAGAATGGCTATTTATGCTTTTTTATCTCGAAGTTTTTGGGCTCATCTGGCATCAATAAGTCCTTCCTCTACAAAACCATTTAAAAAGCTCTTCAAAAAGGTAGGTGCGTTTCGGCCTGTCACTGGTTTCACAAGTTCTCGATGGGGGGGTTTTCGTTTTCATTTCACATGGTCCGTGTGGGTATAAATGTCCAATTAAGGCCAATACTCCTCAGCTTGTAATTCAGAAAAAGTGCTTTGTTGCTTTGCAGGGACTGAAGGGGAAAATGCTCCCAGGCCTTTGAAACAGAAACAGCATCACCTGTTCCACATTAGCCACCCCACCCCCACCCCCACCCTGGCTTCATTCAGGCACTGCCAGTTTGATGCCCGCAGTCTTCAAAATTGCATCTTGACCCTTTGAAAACTTGCCTTCTCATCGATTCATTTTGGGCTGGAATAGGCCAAAGTTAGATCCCCCGGTCTATCACCGCTAACTGTATGCCGTTTCTCATGTAAAAAAGTAAGCAAGTTGCTGCAAGGCAGGCCTGTGGAGGGGTGAGGTGAACGACACATGGAGAAGACCTTGGCACATGCTGAATGCTGGATCAGGGTCCCCCAAGAGTGTGCTAATGTTTGTTAGCTACATCTCCATTGCGGACATGGCACGCAGAGGAGCAGGATGGCACTGCAATAGTATCCTGTTAGAAGTAACAACACATAGCACAAATTGAGCAGTGTTAGCAGTGGGTAAAAGACCTTGCATTACATGTAGCAGATGCTTTTATCCAAAGCAACATACAATTCAGAAAGCAGGGTCAGACAGTCCTTGGAGTAACTGGGGTTAAGGGCCTTGCTCAAGGGCCCAACGGTGACATCAATCTGCTTACAGGATCAGAACTGGTGACCTTCTGATCAAAGGAACAGAGTTCTAACCCACAGAACCACACACTTCCCTCCTGTGACGAACAGTTTTATTTGATGGACATCAGGCAAGGTATATATACCCTGGTTCCCCAGAAACCTTAGTCACGTTTCTTTTACTGCGGGAGCCTCCTAACTCTACCTCCTAACCGGAGCCCACCTGCCAGGTTTCAGACTAGTAAGGGACAAAAGATGATAATTCCACAGCAAGACTTATTCTTAATTCTGAAAGCTTAACTGAAGAGATGTGTCACTGTCAGCACAATGCTTACTTAATGGGCTGTAGTTCTATTTAAAAATAAAAAAAAAACAAGGCAGAGTCATTTACCAAAATTTGCCAACATTTCCTATTGCATTAGTCCACAGGGAATCAAATACCTGTACATAATATAGGCCCTACCGCGTCCATCTTGTTTTGACTCTGCACTTTACAGTGACACATTAGATTTTGTGTCAGTGCTCGTTATTCAGGACACCTTAACCTGTACTCGCAAAATAACTTAACATTTACCATAATTACTGACAGTAATAAACTGTGTAAAACTACTTAACACCACCTAAAAAAAGTGGATATGGTACAACATATACAGAGTATTATTCAGCACGATATGACATGAATGGTGTGTATCCACCTACAGTCGGTCCTGCTACAACATATGATATCACACCGCGAATCTGTTCTAACGCAACTGATATATTAGTATCTAAGTCCAATACAACACAGAATCGCATTTGTATTTGCTCAATTTTCAGGTGGAGAGAAAAGCACACCATGAACTACAACGCGATATGATGGTCTTACTGAGAAACACAACTACACACAAAAACAGCTATTCAAGTGAACGATAGTGATGTCCGATTCCTGAACAAATTGTTTTTTTGAATTGGCTCTTACCAGTGAATCAGTCGAACCACTAAAAGAATCTAATGATTTGTACATCCATGTATTGCACAGGTCAAAGTCTTCGATTCTAAAAATCAAAAAAATATTTGACAAACATCATATAAAAACATTAACCTTTTTTTTTTATTTACTTATATTTGCTTTTCGTAGACTATCGGTAGCCATATTGCCTTCATTGCTCCTACGCATACCGTAATCCATTGTATTTGTGCTGTGCTCATGCCCGGCCACATGATGGATGGCTGTGACTCACTAATCCCGACTCTCCGCAATCAACAAGTTGGCGAGTTCAGCACATTTGGTTGAAGCGGTCACTAGGTAATTCTCTAGAGACTTATAAGACTCATATGGGATGTTTATGATATAGTTAATTAATGTATCATTATTATTTCTTATTTAAAATGCATATAATTACATTACACTCCACTAGTACCAATGGTTTTACTATTTAATTCATTTCATTCAGCTTAAGTTATTAAGTTTTGGTGTTGCATTCCCCTAACCCGATTTTTCCCATTGGATATTTGCATTTTCATATGCGATTTTTGTGCATCGAAGGTTATTTAGGAACACATTAGTTGCATGGTAGCAGGACTGACTGTATGTATGCAGTTGTCTCCAGATCCACGGACACATATGCTAGCTGGCAGAGAATGCCTCGTATTGGTTTATAATGTATTGTAGGGGAAAGCACACTTATGATTTGGCTTGTATTTGTACGGTTTTTCTTCTTCGCCATCTGGAACCTATTTAGGAACATTACAGTTACACAAATACAGGGATAGTGAGATCTGCATTCCCAGTGATACTGACAGAAAGTGAGATGCACTGCTGCTTGCTGTATTTTACTGAGTCAGTACAATCACATCTGTGTCAGGAGCACTGCTTCAAGTTCTTCAGCAATATCCAAAAAAAAAAAAAAATTAGGAGGAGTCCCAACAGGCTTGGCCAGACACATTTTTTAGTCATTTCCCTCAGATTACAATACTTTCCATGACTTTTCTGCTTGGGACAGTGACTAAGAAAACAGTTATCCTCAGAGTGAGTTTTTTTTTCAGTTCTTCAGCAGCTGCATGTGACCAGACTGCCAAATTCACAAAAGATAAGATTCATGTAGCATAGGTAGGAAATATATATATATACACACACATACATGGAAAGTTCATATATATGACTACCAGAAAAGAACAAGAAGTCAAGACTCATAAAATATTCAAAAAATGATAGAATGTTATTGCTATTTATAAAGACATATATCTGACCAGCGGTTAAATCAAATTATATATTATCATTATAGTGATAAATTCCATGATTAGCATTATTTATTATTTCAGGTTGGAAGGAAATTTTAATAAATCATACATTTTCAAAGTGGTTTTCCGTTCCATCAGTGTGACCCCTGTGGACAGGGTTTTGTTAAATGTTGAAATGACGCTTCTGTGTAGGTAAGTGTAATGAATTGAATTAATAATATTAATCATAACTTTGTGCTGGCAAATAAATCGGTTAGGCCCCATGATTATCAGCCAACACCAAGTCTTATATATTAGACAATATAGCAAAATTCCTAAAGATACATAATTTCCCCTGAAAATACCGCAAAATTAATAAAGTCTAAGGCTTTTTTGTCAGTTGACAGATGGTCCTCTAGACAGGCTAATTAGTTATTTCTGCCACTACAAATATGAACAGATTGCATGACGTGACTTATGTGTAAAAATCACAAAACCAAAAGTTACAGGCATGCATCTAGTAATACAGTTCTTATAAAAAAAATGCCACAAGGGATAGAGGCTTTATGCTAAATATGACGAGAAACTGAAGGACCGTAAAGAATAAGAGCATTTCATATAGGAGACGAAAAGCTGATGTGAGGATTAGGCTAGAAACAGTCGCCAAGTCATGTTTTTGAAATCAATGTACTGGGGAAAGATCAACAATCAGTCATACTCAGTATTTCTTTCTCCAAAGGGATAAAGAGTATGTCTGGAGACAGTGTGAGAGCCTAAAATGTCTGCTCTTGCTCAAGTTTCATGTTACCAAAACCATTTTTCCCAACCAACATGTTCCAATCATGCATATGTGCTTGGATGCATACACTGTAAGAGTCATCAGACTTTAAAGGAGATTGGTAGCTGGATGTAGATCTCATTTGAAAATAGTGGGGGCATGGTTGCTGGTCCAACCCTCACACCAACTCCACAACATGCCCATGCCCCCCTATATGTAGCGGTAAGCTGAAAGGATGGATGTAGCAATAGGCAATCCATAGTTCTGAAGAAACTTCATTGATGAAAATCCTTTCATCAACGGCTTGCCCGGTACTGGGTCACACTTACTGGAGGCTATCCCAGAATGGAGTGGGTACGAAGAAGCAGACACCCTAGACAGGATGCCAGTCCATCAGAGCGCGCACGCACACACACACACTCATAAAGTACAGGCAATATAGAAAGACAAATGAACCTAACCACATATGTTCGACTGTGAGCGAGCCCACATAAATATCAGAAGACAACTCCAAACATACAGAGAAGTGGGCAAGAATTAAACCCACAACCCTGGAAATGTGAGGCCACCATGCCTCCTTACAAGTGGAAACCTTTCTCAGAAATTAAGAAATGTATAAAGGCATTCTGTTGTACACAATACAACAAAGTGAAGTGCTTCTTAATGCGTTACATACTGCGCAGTCTAAGGGAAATGTGGAATATCAGTAGCCAGATTCAGTTACAGTATTTATAGTGAGAATTAATTATCTCATATATATATATATATATATATATATATATAATTA
>JAODKC010000117.1:28103938-28120974 GCA_026777985.1 Mormyrops attenuatus | reverse complement strand
TATCTCATATATATATATATATATATATATATATATAATTATATGATAATTATATATATAATTATTATATAGCGATATTCTTGTTAGCAAGATGCAAAGAATCACATATTAACCAGCTTTCCTTTCCAAATTTCACCATAAGCCTAGCTAAGTATTGCCTCATTTCCAGTTCTCTTTTTAGCTCATTTGTGGGTTCTACAAATAGTCAGCGGTTGGTTCCCACACCTGTGCAATTGTCACCCTTAATAGCATAAGTATTCCAGCCAAGAGCACAAGCATCTTTCAGGTCAAGCTTTGCAATCAAAATGTGCCCCTCTGGGTCTCCTATCTCCCTGTATGACATATCCTTTAATTCATCTCAAGAAAACAGTCTGTTCCCCTGCTGGCCCATTCCTGAGCACAGGTCATGGTCAGTTACATATAGAAGAGGTCGAAGGTCACCCAGGCCTATTCAAGCACAAAAACTTAATTGCAACCCTGGAGCCAGTAAAAGTCAACCTGAATTAACACTATGCCGAGGATCAAGTGACCCTCAACACCAGTCCGAGATCTGAAACAGCTCAGTCGTAACTCCTCCAAGCCCGTGTTTCAGCATTTCCACTGCTCCTCCCTTTTCTCACAAGGGTTGCCCTGGAAGTCTCTGTAATTTATTTTGCAGCCAGATCACAGGAAGTCCTCTGTGTATGCTGGTGGTTAGCTTTTAGAATAATTACTGGATGAATTCAGTGGCAGAAGTATATTCATGATTCATGATACTGGAAAGTTTACTCCAGCTCAACATATTACTCATAGAAATAAAAATGAAAACATAAATTAGTAATTAAACTTTCTCCATGCCCCTTGAACAAAGCCGATTGTAGTAGTCAGGCTGAAACTGAACCAGCTACTGGGTTTTAAGTATCATTATAGGTATGATTATTAGGAAAGTCTGCTCTTTGGATTTAGATTTCTCTATGGAAACAGCAGCAAAGCCTGCATAAACCTCAGGACCTTGTCTAAAACACCAGCTCTATGAAACAGACTAAAATCATAGAACTGTATACCACGAAAGCTGTTTGTAAATAATGTCAGTCTAGTGATGATCTGCGATGAATGTGTTGGGCATTTTACCTCCCAAAACAATGAAGAAATGCTGGGGAATATTTGGTGTGTACTGCACATTTTTGGAGTCTGTTCCTCACTCGTGCTCAGCTGTCATTCAGGCTTCTTGGCAAACAGGGGCTCCTCTTGTTAACACAGCATGCATAGGAGCACTTGCCAGTCAGAGGCCCTGTCTCTAATTGGACAGGGCTTCCAGACTCCTGTACCGCGGCTAACAGAAGATTAATTGCTACTACCAAAATCAGAAGGCAGGCCAGGTATGACAGTCGACAGTCAGGGGGGCAAATACTAAGGGGTTTTTACCTGGAAGTAACAGAACATTGGTGGAGCTGACAAAGGCAGGCATGGTAGTATAAAAATGAAAAAATGTGTTTTTGGCACCCCTTTCTTTTTTTCAGTAATAGAACAGAGGGAGAAACAACCATGGCTAACTTGACCATCATACGAGCACAGCGTTACAGGGGAAATGCACAACAGTATGTTATAGGAAGTAATGGATGAAATTTGAGGGTATAAACAATTTTTGAAAGCGGTGGAAGTTCTGTTCGATTACAGATGGGAAAACTAATGAATCTTCACAATAATTTAATGAAGAGAAAGCATTATCTGAACCGCAGACCTGTTCAATTGCTTTTATGATTTAGGTAAACAACGACTTTTCTCAATCTTTCCACAGATCTGACACAACCTGAATTCTCCCAGAGGCTAATGCGTTGCATTTTTTTTCACCACGAAGCTACTTGAAAAGCACTAGGTCAACACATTTCCCAAAAATATGGATCCCACATGCAAAACAACAGAGAACATAGAGTCTTAGCAGTCCTGTTGCATCTTACTTCTAATATAATGAAGGTGGCAGTGACATTTCCCATGGCTAAGTGCGATTACCAGAGTGCTTTTCACTGAATTGTACTCCTGTGTGGATAATAAAAGAATGGAAACATTTCACAAGTCATGTTACAGCTCTGGAGTGCATCTCCTGAGGGAGAGGGCAGCTCCAAGATCAACTTTCTTCATCGAGGACCGGTCCAACATCTGTCTAAGCCATGCCATCAAGGATAGGAATAGGCTGTACACACTGCATGCAGAATTATTACGAAAGTGAGGATTTTTCTTGCATCTTCTCTTCAGACCAATATTTTTGGTCCAGATGAATCTTTAATTAAGAAGAAACTGTTTAAAAATAGAGCATCCTCACTACTTTGTCTGAGTACTTTTCTGTTTGGAGTTAAGCAGAAGACCATAGATTCTTCCCTGTGCAGAATTAATAGGCAAATTATTATCACAACAATTCCCGGGTTAAGATGTCCGACTTACAGACAAATTGCACGAAGTGCCATAAAGCCAATTACATAAAAAAATGTTAAATGAGTTACATGAAAAGCATGCGCGGCTTCATCGGTTTGTTGGCTAGAGGAAGGAGAATGGCGTCCACCATTTTAAGTCAGAGCACACTGCTGTTAACACTGTTCTGACTTACCCACAAATTTGACTTGAAGACAGATTTAGGAACAAATCTAGTGCGTAACCTAGGGTATGCCTGTACTACTACTAAAATGGGCCAAAAAAGGAAACACAATCGTAATCACCAAACTATTAAAATGTAGCGAACAGCCAAAGAGGAAGGAAGAGGTGACTCGAGAAAAGATGCAAAGTAACTGCCTAATATTTGTCTCGATTTAAACAGAAATTGTCTAGCATTAAATGGCATAATTTCTCAGATCTGCAATTTGAACAGAATCTTCAGGAGTAGTAGGTACAGTGTGCTGTCTGACACTGATAAGGTCACAAAGGCTCATACATGACCTCCACTCAATAAGGCACACAAGCTAAAACGTCAAGCATGGGCATGGACACCCCTCAAAGGTTTTTGGCACAGATGACATTAGAGTGACTCTTGATGGAGCAGATGGTTGGACCTTCTTAAAGCACCAACAAGGTGGTAAAGGAGAGATGGTTTGATGGGCTGCAATGATCAGTTATGAGCTTCATCTTCTCTCAATTTCTGCCAATCACGCTCACAATCAGGACATACCATGAAATTAGAGTTCATACTTTACAGTCAAACATTACGTTGGCTTTCGATTTCCCAATTCAAGGTTAGGCATGTCTGGCTACCAGAGGTGAATAGCTAGTCTGCGAAAAGGAAAAGGATGCCACTACCTGCTAGATTAAATGAATGGCAAGAAGAGAACCCCTCAAGTGATTAGCTTCTACGAAGGTGGCATTTTACTATCCCTCAGAATGGTGCTGTATGTGGCACGCTGTAAAATGAGAGTCAAAAAAAATAATAAAAAACAGAAGCCTGGCGCTTTGGGTGAGACTGAAGTTTCCTGAATTGCTTCCATGTTGTTGGCTCAGATCTGGGGAACGGTGTCCAAGTGACTTATTCAAACGCAGTCGAACGTCTCTAGGCAACAATGAAGAAGATCTGTCGCTATTAGTCTTTAACTGGCAGATTAGCTTTGTGACTATTGCTACGCTCTTTAATTTGTACTCGCAATACTGGCAATTGGTTCAATTTCCCCATATTTATGCAGCAGTTTGACACTGAGTATTGTGTTACATTACAGGTCAATTCAGGCTAGCCAAATTCTTTGGGGGTAGAACTGTTTTCTGATTAGGCAAAAACAATGTACTATCTACACTTTATTGAAGTGAATTCAGCTCAGGTAATTTTTTTGAAAATCTGAAGGTCGGAATCGACCATTTCTCAGAAGAGAGGAAGCCAATACAAGAACTTGAGTTGTTTCAGCTGACCAGCAAACCAAAACTACTTTGAAAACTAAATGTAAGGATACTTAGTCCTCTCATGCATAATGTTGTCTACGTTTACACGTTAAGTTTCACAATTTCTGCCATCCAGAAACTTTTTGGAAGGCTTATTATCAGGCAATAAAAAGTCCTTCAAGATGACATGTACGAACCCCATTTTTCTTTTGGCGAAAAAAAAAGAGAAAATGGGTTTAATGCTCTCTGGGGGTTTACTATAAATCTGTTTTTCTTCAAATGTGAAACAAAGGTGTTTGCTGTTTCATAATGGACAAATAAAATGGCAGGAGAATTGGTCCATAAAATGAAAGTAACAACTGACTTGTTAATAGGCAGAATGTAACTTGTGTTAAAGAATGATTAATGAAGTACGATTAAAAAAAAGGGACTTAAAAGTGAAAATGGTTATTGGGTTTGTGTCTTTGACTAAGGCCAGCTGAGGAGCCCTCCCCCTCGGAGACCTCACCACGCGCGACTTCTCTGGATGCATTCAGCAGATTGTAAATACATTTACACAACAAGCCCTCATCATAGAACGTGGTCACACATTCGGCCAGCTGCTCGCCGACTTTACAGCAGCTCGCCCTTCCCTATAGGCTTACAGGAGCATTAAAGCAGTACAGGATGCCTGCAGAACCATTCAAGTTACAGAACAAAAATTACCAGTACACCTACGTTATACCTTTCCCAATAACATAACATAAAAGTATATAAAATTATTATTTAAGCAGCATTAAAATCTACTATAATAATATCTTGCATCCTGTGTCACTGCCTAGAGCGCCAGGTTTCCTGGAAGAGGTTAGTGGCTCACCGTGGCCCAGTACCAAGTAATGGACAGATGCTAATGTACATTTTTAATTAAATATACTGTTGTTCATTGTCCGGAAGACACTGTGTAGCTCCTGCTCCAATACAGCTTACACCTGTACCTGGACATTCACTGGAAGCTCAGCCTACCTGCTCTTATGCATAGGCGGCTCCTTGACAGCACATATGTTTGTAATGTGCTATTTACCTCAATTGTACATCACATAAAAGAAAAGCTCCTGCTAAACAACGTAAAAGCAGATGATATTTTAAGTAAAATGGTTCCTTTGCTGAGATTCAGGGACTATATGAAACAATTTTCTAATTCAACCATTTATTAACCAGCTAACCAAAGATCCCACTTTTAGGTCACCATTTATAATAACCAGTTCAGGAGGGATGAAGACTACACACATCTGGTGACTAGTCTACTGGAAGTCAGCAAACACAGGTTAAAATCTGCCCTAATTAAGGCTTACACTGATGCTTGGATGTTTTATGTTTCTCTTACGTGATGTTGGTAGACTGTTTTCATTCTGGGCCACCAGGAATGTCTTTCTATGATTGTGTGACTATCTTCCAGTTCTTGTTCATGTCTACCAGACTACAATGTATAGCATTATCCTGACAAACTGCTCAAATCTTTTCCATTTTTCTGCGCAGAGAAAATCACACACCCAAAAGCTTACTGCGCGTGGAAAGGAAGCGACATCATAGGTATGAAATGCTGTGCCGTGGGATTTACCAGGTGGACTGGGAGTTGCTAAAATGAGCAGACCACAGCAAAGAAAAGATTGATTATAAAAGATTGGAAGTTCACCTCAAATAATGCTTTCCATATGTAAGAGACTCCATGAACTGACATTTAAAAAAAAATGAACAGACTAAACAGACCTCTCCACCTCAATAAAGTACACACCCAAGAAAACATTTAAAAAAGTATCACCACTTAGCATGGGAAAATGGCAAGCCAAGATGAATGGGAGGTATAACCGTGAACTTAAACGGGGCAGATGACGTGTATAACACAACCGCGGTTAGTCACTGCATTCTAACAGACTGTGACAAAGAACTAATAAAAGTCTTTAATGTGGGGATATATGTTCTGGGTTTGCTTGCAATGTAACAGGTTTGTTTTTAACTTTGGGTTGTTCTGACAGACTAATAATGTTTAATGCACAGTCAACACTAATGTTAGCTGCCTTCAGCGATGATGTAAAATTCAGAGAAATGTGTTTTGTACAAGGACACATCAAACACAGCCTTATCTCCTGTATGTTAGGTGGAAGAAGCCACAACAGACAGCTTGTGACATGCTCCTTTTAAGTTTTAATGCATTATAATTTCATTTAAAAATCTGAAAAACAATTATCTGAATCATAGATTGTAAGAGGCATATAGATGTAAATGTTTTAATAATTGAAATAATTTATTAAAATGTGATCAGTCATACCTTTTCCTTTCCTGTCTCTCTTCAGATACCTTCTTGACTTCTATCTGGGGATTCTGCAGATGCCGATGTCGACGTTTGCGACAAGGTGCAACATCAATAATGTCAGTCAGGCTGTCATCAAAGGAGCTACGGCCAGGTTTTTCTGCAGCTGAACAACACACAGGGAGAAAGCAGAAGGAGGCAGGAATGTAATCATGGTGGTTAGATCACTCATTTCGCCTGTTCTGTTTACTACATGACCAACAAGTCTGCTTTCACACAGGGCTACATACAGCAATTAGAACAGTCAGCTCAATTCCACTAGAATGGATGCACCAATTTTAGTTGCATTCTAGCTCAATACAATATCTTTAATTAGAAATGGACGTTGTCATCTTAGGATTTGACAGCGTGCCCTTCAGGAAATTCTGCTTGAGATACCCAGCCTCTTTAATGAGCTGTCAGCTTCTACAAGAGGATAGTTTATCTGTTGTTAAATTGGCTGTACTGAAATTAAGGCAATTAGACACCCTATTATTGGTGGGCTACTACAACTAGAATCCAAATCTACTCAAAGCATATTTATTAGGATTCATATGGAAGAACAACTAATATTTGTATAGTAGACTACAGGCACAGGGTTGAACTTTAGTGACATATATGACTTAACCTCCATCTTATCATGATCTTGTTGCCTCCACTCCACCCAAAACACATCTTCCCCAAACCTTGCAGGTAACCTGACTGGGTTATGTTGGGAAAAGTGGTAGCTACAGAAATAATAATTAAGTTAAACTCAATTAAATTACAGTACCATCTTCAAAGATGAAGTGCTGAAAAAATGGCACGTTCTGTACATTATGGAACTGTCTCGTCAATATCATAGGAGAATAAAAGCGTAAATCAATAACCAGCCTATTTCAAAAGATTCCGATCAAACAGCTTGTTTATTTTTCCAAGATCTTTAATTCATGCCTGCGTTTTCTAATTTGTTTATTTCTATCAAACATGAAAGCCAGTCCACCTCTGGTTTTATCCTGTGGGACAACACTGAGCTGAGAACAGTCAATCTGCCATCTGACACTCTGGAATATATGACTTCATTTTCATACCCTGCTCTCACCCAAGTCCTTTCAACAGCTTCCAATTACTCTTTTTGTAATAAACTCTTAAATCTGGTGCCATAAACATTTTCTGTTTGGCCATAGTGTCTCTAATTAAGCGTATCACAGGCTACATAATGGCTTTTGTTATACACCCAGAGTTACTCAGAGTTGCCTGTTTTTTAAATCTCAGACCAGGAAGAAGCACTTTGACACATAAAATGCTGTTATGGGTGTCGGCTTTCAGATAGAACATTTAGTTTATTTTTTCCCGCATAACGTCGGTTATTCCTTACACAGGGGGGCTGGGAGAAAGTGAGCTGGACTTTTAGTCTATTGAGAAATTTTGCATCACTCGCCGGTAACCTGTAAACTGTTCTTTTGTATCCTGAGGCAGCATGAACAAACTGGCGCTGAGACCAACCCAACAAAAGAAGAGATGAAAAAGCTACAGGAGACAGGGCTCATCGTTTAGAGGTACAGTGCTCTATAGGACAGCAAGCTACAACGCAGTAATGATCTAAATACTATTATTAATATTATTACTACACAACCCTATTAATTTGGATTTTTTTAATGACAGTGGCATGTAAAATATATAATTTAAATCAAATATGTAGTTAAAAAGGGTTTTTTTAAAGAATGTTTACAATGTTTTCACAACAGGAAAAAAGAACATGCAGTACAAGTGGCGACGCTACCACCTGGGTAGCCAAAAATGACAGTCCACAAAATTGTGACGCAAATACAACATCATTAAGAGCCTCGACATAATATATCAATGAACAACAGCGATAATTACATCATGCTAAGTCATTAAACAGCCACCATCTTGTAGTTTCAGTCTTGCGGGTCATATGTCAGTGATTTTGTAGGCCCCGTCTTTATTTATGAGAAATGAATGTTACTTCGGCTCCATAAAAACGTGCCAAAAGAACAAAAAAAAATATGACGCATCAAAGACGCAGCATGTCAGTATTAATGTCATCCAGAGCAAATGCGTAAAAATGCCATAGCGTTGCAGGCATCTGTAGTGAGTCCAATCGCCTGATTCGCTTTTTCAAAGTTGTTCCTATGTCCTACTGGAGGCAGTTTTCCAATGAAACACAGTTTATGGAGTTATGTTATAATATATTTGTGTTCTCATTAAGGCAATCACATATACTTTGTAAAGTAACAAGCTGATAATGTTTTGGCCTGGGAAACCCTCTTTGCTATTTACTGAAAATGGCACATGTCCAGCGATCAATAAAGCTTTCATTAAATCCACACATGGCACGGATGGCTGGCTACCATGGACAACATCACCAAGACACCTCCCGAAGTCCATCCCATTGAGAAGGTCCCTTTTATACACAGCAGCGTATTCCCAAGCAGGGCTGTGTGTACAGCCTTGTTTCTTAACAAGGTAGTGCTGGAAGTTAGCCACCTCATGCTCCCCTGGTAGTCCAGCCCCCCACTGCCCACACACGCACATATCTTCCAACCCTTAACCCCCCCGGCTCTGCACCAATACTACAGCACTCAGGGGACTCTGACTCATTGTCAAGGTTTTGAAACTACATATGAAACAGTGAGCATTTCCCTCCTGGTGGCAATCAATCACAGCGAGTTTCTGGAAGGATCTGAGCTCTTTTTCCAAGACTTCCAGTCCTGGAGGGCTAATTTAGTGCCACATGTATTTACCTTAAAAAATGCAGTCTGACGACTCTGTGAGATATTTTCTTTCAGCTTTTGGCCGACAGTTTGATTCAGATGGAGCATGCAGGAGGAGTTGTGTTGAAGGTCAAAATCCATGGCAACGTAAAATCATATTCCAGTGGAAAATGACACAAAATAACGTTGCACTAACCACGTAATCAAAACACGGCCATTTCAGATATTACACAACACATAATTTGAAATTCAGATTCAATATTGTGCTAACAAACCTTGTGATGGAGTGATGTGCCATAGAGGATGTGTTCCAGTCTTGGAAGATGGATGGGTAGATGAATGGATGGGTGCTAACATTATATTCAGCAAAATAAGCAATGCAGCGGTTATGAGAAAATGATCAGATAACTTTTTACATCCTATAAGCACCATCATCAGTGCCCTCATTTAATCCTCTACTTGTAAAAACATTCTGAAAACAACAAAGTAAGCAAAGAAAGAAAGTAATAAAGAAGGATATTAAGTATTAATTCTGAGTTATATGAGTTAAAAGACAGAGGTAGACAATTTTCATCAAACCGAATCCTCACAAACAATCAGATTTTCATGGGCATATTTGTTTTTATTAAGATGGAGAAAGGACAGAGAATTGCTTATTAGACATGTTACAGTAATACGAAAGTGATATTAAGCTTGTGTTCAGGCGAGCCCTTTGCTGCTGACTAACAGTGAAGAAAGGGGGAAATTGAGCAACATAAAATGGCCTGAAATTGCACCAGTTCCATACTCTCGTTTCCTTTTGCCATGACGTCAGCACTGACTCAAGACGACATCTGGGAGGTTTCCACACTGCAGCCCGGCGCTACTTTGGGCCAATATTTCTTTGGGGGGAAACAGTATCCAAGAAATTAATTATCATATGATCGGTGTGGAGCTGATGTCATTCCTTATGACTTGCGTCTACATATTCTAAGCTGACTGGACGCAAGCGAGGGGAACACCCGAAGTCAAAAATAACCACAGCATGACTGAAGACAGACAGAGAGAGCGAGAGAGGCCACCTTTGTTAATGTAGCATGTATATAGTTACCCACTGAGCTGCATGTGGGCCTGTATCAGGTGACCCCTCATTTTTAGATATACAGGCACTACTCGACTGATGCAAGTAATCCGTTCCACAAACCATGGCATAAGTCAAATTTTACATCAGTCAGATTTACTTTCCCATGCCCTTCAAGACCCGTTCTAGAAAAAAAATACATATGAACCAGAGATTTACTAGTATATGTACTAAAGAACAAGCATTAAATAAATGAAAACATAAAGCTTACATTTTCTTACAGGCGTATGTCACCTTTTTG
Organism: Mormyrops attenuatus; assembly: GCA_026777985.1. Taxonomy (NCBI): domain Eukaryota; kingdom Metazoa; phylum Chordata; class Actinopteri; order Osteoglossiformes; family Mormyridae; genus Mormyrops; species Mormyrops attenuatus. The sequence goes on along the minus strand of JAODKC010000117.1, from coordinate 28,110,739 downwards.
CATTAATGCTTCCTTAAACCCTAACCGTCTCAGATATTGTTTGCGCAAGTCCATATGTACTGAAGTCAGGTTGGGAACTGCCTGTACTGAATGAAGGTAAGGTATAAAGGCAGGTACCTTTGGCTCAGAAGTCCTACGCTAGCCATGCTCAGATACCTCTTCTAACATCTCCAGTCCAAACCAAGAGCTAAACAAGTCAGTTGTTCGTGTGCTTGGCTACAGTGACACCGCGCATAGATCTGTAGGCTGCCAGGATCAAGCTTGAGAACCAGTGGCCCTCACCAAGCTTCTCACCTGGGCTTTTGTTTCTGAGCTATTTACTTCTGATTTATGTTAAATTATATGCAGATAATGTTTTCCATTGAATAATTAATAGAAGATTCTTGGCTATATAATTATATGAACAATGTACCAGTGTCAGTAGAAACAACTATTTTAATATTGCCAAATAGGTGAAAAGTATGTGTTCTGGAAAATATTATATCCTGTGGTATCCGTCAAATAGAAAAGACAAACCACTAAGCAAACAGTTACAAACCCTAACCCCAGTATGAGTTTTAACCCTTAGCGATCCTTCACAATTTACAAGGCTATTCACAATGGCCCATTATTGTGGGATGCCCATAATTTAAAAACCTAATTTAGACCAACCCTAAATCAACCGTTTAGCATCCTCCGCATTGTTAAAAAACCTTACAATGGACGCACACCAGAACCCCCCTGCAATGCTAATTGTAAACTCAATTATGGATCCCAATAGTTTGCACGGGAATACAAAACCCTTTAGGTTTTTCAAAGGGATGTGAATAAGAGTCTTGAATCACGGCCTCGGAGTGCCCACAGTTGACTGCTGTTTGCAATTTTGTTGAGCAATAGGAGAATGGTTCATACGGGAATGATTAATGCAAGCTTGTCTCTCTTGTGGTGTACCCCCATACATGCAGATATAGATTTGTTTTTTTTTTTTATTGGTATTTATTTCAGCATCTGGGGGTAATTATCTGGGGGAAAGACAAAGGACCCTTATCTTACCATCCATGGGCCACTCCGGCGCTGGAGGTGAGTGGGTGCTCCCAGAATGCTCTTCATCTGTGCTGCCCTCGTAGGTGTCACCCACTCTGGATGGACTCCCGGCACTCTCTGAAGGGGCCCTGCCTTTTGCCAGATCGGCCTCCCTCCTAGCAAATCAGACAGAATACTAGGTAAAAGACCTACTTATTATTATTAGTCGTAGTAATAGTACTAGCTATTGTTTGCTGTTGTTCTTGTTGCTACTTTTACAGTTGTTTGGCAAGTGCTTAATCCACAAGCTACACAATTTACATGGCATACCCACTTTTCGCAGCTGATGTTAACAGTTATTTATAAATGGGATTATAGAAATTTAAAAACTGGTCTGTATTCATGTCAGCAGATTTCACAACAAAACTATGCTCCCTTACACCAAAACTGGACTTAATTTCATGAAAATATATTCAGTAGCTTTAAAAAGACAACAGAGGTACTGTAAAACCCTCTGCGGATCATGACCCCGGGCGAGGGATTTACGTGCCTTAACAATCCACAGAGTTATGTTGGGGCTAAAACTCCTGATAGAGCCTCCCTTGTTATACAGGTCAGTGGGGAGGGGCCATGCAAACGATGGTCCAAAAAGGACCCCTGACGAAAGGTCCCAGGAAAAAGCAGAGTACCCTGCTTGGACCAAAGGGGTGGAACATTGGACTGAAACTTCTCCTTTGCACAGTTGAGTGAGGGCATGTGGGAATATGCCAACACAGTCTACAAGTAAAGTGTGGACTTGGAATGACTGTGTGCCTCAGGACTTACTGCGGGGGCCTGTAGGAATACGAGGTAACAGGGCCACTACCATTTGGTACATGATCACAGAATGAACGCAAGAGTTGTGTCTGCCCTCTTGGCACAAACTCAAACCCATTTAGAGTGGGGTTCGGCCTCTTGTAAGGGTGCATCTTCTCTGTACTCCTGTTTGTGATCTTCACACAGGTAGGATACCAAGGCATGAGGCAGTAAAGCTGAGCATCTCCAAGTCTGAGGCCTCAGTGCTCCCTCAGAAAAGTTCTTTTCAGGAGTGTGTGTGTGTGTGTGTGGGGGGAGGGGGGGTGTCCTTAGTGAATGAGTTTAAGCACTTTGAGACCTTGTTCAGGAGTGAGAGAACATAAAACTGACAGGCAGAATCAGTTCAGTGACTGTGGTTTTGCAGGCAGGAGGTCCATGAAGCTGAAGTGGGAGTAAAGTCAAAAGGTGAGGTGGTTCACCAGTCAATCCTCATCCGTGGTCATGAGCTATGGGTCACTACTAAAAGCACAAGGTCCCGAGTATCAGTGGCTGCAGTGAGGTTGCTGGTTACCATGACAGCACTGTCCTAACTGCAGTTTTACTGCCCCATTCCAAAAACTGAGCAGAAGCAGTACATCTGATAGTGCTAGAAAAAGAAGAGAGCAAAGAATTGCTAAAGTCATCCTGATAGGGCCATGATACATTCTTGGGGAATGTACATTTTTCACAGTTCTCCTCCAGGTACTCCAGTTTCCTCCTACAGTCCACAGATAAGCATTTAGGCAAATCGCAAAACTCTCCGTAGTATATGAGTTTACACCCACATATGTATGTGATAGATACAGCTCACCTGTACTGAATAAGCAGTTAACAATTGGATAGGTATTCTAAGTGTATGTTAATATATGACTATTCAATACACATTTTCATCAGTTACATGTCATCTGAAGGAACATAAGCTATCATGAACACAGATATACTTATATATGTATAATTCATATATATATATATATATATATATATATATATATACACATACACATATATATATATATATACACACACACACACACACATATACAGACACACACACACACATTATATATAATTCAAGCACAGCACTTAGTAACCTATCACTAAGTTACAAAACAAGAGAGTGAAACAAATTACACGGACATTCTGTTACAAAATTTCTAAGAATATCGCTAGATCAGCACATGCGTGTACGGATGTCAACAAACTAGCACACAGAATGGTACTCCTTCATGTTCCAGCTCTTCACCTAACCTGTCAAAAATCTCATAAAACCCATCCATCCATCCATCCATTCATGAAAATTACTTATCCAGTAGAGGGTAAAGCCTGGAAGCATTGTTTTCAAAGCAGGGGACACTCTGGAAGGGATGCAAGTACATTGCATTACAAACTATAAGCAATTCAGAAACAACTAATTCACCAGAGAAAATACCCAAAAGTCCTACACACAGGCACAGAAGTAGTAATCATTGTAGTGCTACCGCTGATTGACCATGTCACTCCATCCCATAATATCTTAAATGGAATTTCAAAATTTCAGACTTAACCAGGATAAGGACATTCAGATTGAGGTAAACACTATTTCTGAATGACAAATAAATCTTTTTCACTATTCAACGCACTTGAGAAAGAATCACAAAATTTATTCTATGAAGAAATAAACCCTTTTGAATTGAGAGAGACTGAGCATATCTGGCACAATGGCAGTCAAAGGTTTCCCATAGTTACTAATTACGCATCATTCTTTACTGCACACTGAACAACTTAAAATGCGCTAAATTTATGGGAACGATTTACTTTAAGCTTTGCCCAGCATTTCTATTGGATTGAGGTCTAAAGTCTGATTCAACTGTTACAAAACAAAGATATTTTGTCTCATTCTTTGGTAAATTTGCTGAAATAAATTTTTGTCATGCTGCAGTACCTATTTTTGGTACAACTTTGAGTCAGAGGCTGAGTGTCTGACATTTTCCCCCAAAATATTTTGGTGTGACTCATGAATCCAAGGTATAAAGTATAAATATCTGCTTTCCTTAATGGTGTGTGATCTAGGTCACCCTAGACACACCCATCACCACGCCATGCTGGAATCATGGGCTTTCTGTGGTAGGCAGTCATAGATTTTCTCAGAAAATAGTGCTTTTGTGGTGGCCAAAAATTCATTTTAAAATTTGCATACAGGTGGTCTTCTGCCTTTACATCTAATGAATTTAGCAAAGACTTTTTGTCTAAAGTGACATACAAGTGAAGCGGACAATGCATCACAAGCACACCGCTGCCAGGGAGCTAAACGTGGGTTTTGCTTAATACAAAAAAGAAGCGCTGTTCTTTTGGAGAACAAACGGTTCTTCAGTCCGTCATCCCATAAGGGTCACTTTGATTCATCCGCTGCCATATTATTGATGTCTGAAGATGGACATTAGCAGCCTATTGGCGTCTGCATGATTCTGCTGAACAACACACAACTTTTTTTTTTTTTTTTACACTGTTGCTTTGTAGTGTTCATGTTGCTATTTGGGAACCATGTCTACATCTAGATGGACACCATCAGCTCAGACTTTGTAGACTATTTCTATTATAAGGTACTGATGAATATAAAACATTCATAAAACTCTTCTAACTGAAAAGAACATGCCCTTCTGAAGTCCTAAAGTCTCACGGCCATGCACTTATTTTTTTAATACGTATTGATTATTATACATTTTCCTACACGTGGATTTTGCTTTGGGAAAGTAAGGACTGTTTTTGAATAGAGCACTTCGTAGTAAAGAGACATATAGTGTACACGGGCGGGTCTCCAAAGTGTTCATGTCACACAATACATCAGTATATACTGCACTTGGTGTAGCTGTATTTTTCCAATATATTTCAGGTATATATCACAGGGTGCTACCTCAGCGCATCCTTTTCCAGCTCCTCCTGCAACTTCTTAATGTTCTCCTTTTGGCTTCTGATCTTCGCCTTCTTCTCATTAAGCACTATGACAAAGCGAGAGTAGAGCTCTTGTTCCAGGACCTCCTTGCCTTGGACATACCTCTCTAACCTGCAAAATAAAACAAGGCAGTGATGTAAACCAAGATGGCGGAGAGTGTCAAAACTGATTGAAGAGTATTTTAAATTGCACTAACAGTCACCAAATTACAAAACAATCTACTGGGCACCCATATAGTTAAATGCCACTTCTTAAAACTTAAAAGAAAACAAAAGCACTGAAACTGTATTATACGCATAGTTTTAACAAAACTCGAGGGGATGGAGTCCCACTGGCCGTTACTGGTAATGGAGGTCATCCACCTGCCCTATCGGAGGGGCTGGACAGTCGCCTACTCGGAGGTGATGTGCTCCTGTTCCTGTCTCAGTCGCTGATTCTCTTCCTGCAGCTGCTTGTTTCTGGCCTGAAGCTCAGTGCTTCTCTCCAGACCATGGCTGATGAGGTCCTTGATTACGTCCACTGGATCTGGAATGGTCTGCAGTTCCACAACTCCAAGCTTAAACTTGAAGGAGAAAAAAAGGGAAAAATAAAACAGAGTAAGCTCTACTTCATTCTCATATTCCCACACAAAATCGTCCTGCCTGGCAGTGTGGACCAGCTTCCCAGAACCACAGTGACATACTGCTATTTGAATATGCTAGTTCATTAGGCATGATGCGTACACATTTGTAAATGACATTGACATGCTAAACTAACATCCTGCCTTGAAGTCTATACATCATAGCTGCAGATCACTCAGACTTTAAGTGAATACACAGCTAGTGCCCATAGACCATATACAGATGCTCCTCGGCTTACGATGGGGTTACGTTCCTAAACTGAAAATATCGTAATGATATGATATGATAAATCAAACCGAAAAAAACATGTATGATATATTATTAAACACTGCATGAGCTGTTTACGTTCACCAACATTCTGGAAGATTCCGGAGGCTACATGGATGCTGCCATCGTACGGTCTTAGTAGAATGTATCGTACGACATACAGCTAGCCCGGTAACAGATCAAAATTCAAAGCTTGATGACTACTAAATGTGCATCGCTATCGCACCTTTGTAAAGTCAAAATATCCTAAATTGAACCATCGTAAAGCAACGAGCATCTGTATTGGCCAATGCTACAGTGCAACGACAAAGTATTTGCCTCCTTGCTCATTCCCGATATTTTGTTGAATCATAATACTTAACTGTTTCTTATCTCCAAATACTTCATCACGGCCCTATATACACATTCTTTATTTAGACCATACCATCTCAGTTTGTGCACTGTAAAAGTGAGTAAGGCTTCCCCGGAGATAAGAATGGGTCATTAGTATTAACCACAAGGTGACTGGCTGGTCCTCAGGCTGCTCTCATACCTTTAACCCAAAAATGGTTGACCTCTAATCAGCTAAGAGCTGGGAAAGTCACTCTTACGCAAGTGCTTCCCAGGCCTTCATACCCAAGGAGATGGCCTTCTTCACAGATCAACAGTCCCACGCAGATATAGTGCGCATCCATACACACACAGACACAGGTTTGTAATTATATCTTTGTGGGGACTCTCCATTCATTCTAAGGGAAAAAATTCTAACCACAACATAACACCATAATCCCCTACCCAGCCCTAACCTTGACCATAAGTAAGCAAACAATATACGAGACTTTAGGTAGGATTCAAACCCCCAATACAGGAGGTGTGAGACAAAAGTGATAGGCGTATTTTTTTTGACATAGTGACATATTGTTAACATTGGACTCAAAACTCTAAATTGCCACATGTTGGTTCATCTGCAGCGCATCTGTTTATTCATTTATCTATTTTGTTAACTTTAAAAATTTTTTTATTACATCCTGAACACATCCTGGTTTATGCATGCAGTTTCTACTAACGCACTGGCTCTTCCGCAGTGAATAATTGCTCATACAGCAGTACCCTTGAGATAAACACATGTTATCTTCCAAGCACTTCCGAAAATGGATGGATATTAAGGCC
>JAODKC010000117.1:28085796-28100916 GCA_026777985.1 Mormyrops attenuatus | reverse complement strand
TTTTAGATACTGGAAGGGACTGGGAGCAGTGGCTTGTTTGCTTAACCGCCCCAAGCAAGATGAATGTGGTGTTCTATGGACCTCCTACAGCACATGCTCCATCACCTAGCCCTTCATATCCTTGACAATTTAATCTGAACAATGCCTGGATAAGTAGTACTTGGTCTACACAGAAGAATAGAATTTAGGGATTTTGATACTGAGTGTGGTTTTTCCTTTCTCCCATTAGGAGACAGACAGTGTTTTCATACTGCTGTTGAAATCTGGGTTGGAGTTGCTTATTGGAAACAATCAAAACATTATCGATTCCTCAGCATTTCATGCGCACTGTAATACAACAATAATCTTTGAACGTTACCTAAAATGCTGTTATCCATCTGCAAATACCCTACAAAATTTCAGTCACACATAACATTATGGACATTTTTTTCAGCAGAGTTTAGTTAATTTTCCTGCTGCTGGGCTGAAGGAAAAAATTCAAAACATTACAATTCAGCATTTATATGTAAGGATACAATATTTATATGGAAATAAACAATGTACTGTATTTTGAAATTCCACTTTTCACCATGCAAATGATACATTACCTATAATATAATTTAAGACTATTACATGACAATGACTCTTTCACCTTGAACTGCTCCTAGAATTTCATGACTCTTAGCAGTTGTGTTTTTGAGGAGCACTTTTTAAGTCTTAGAGTAGGATATTAATCCTCTAAGTAATATAAACAAACAAACATAGAGAGCCATTATAGAACTAAATGAGGAGATTAACTTTTCTTGATAAACTTGTGAGTGGGAGAAGGCGGCCATTTCAAAGTCCTGGTGTCTGCCACAGAGACACAGTCTGCATTCATTGGCCATGGTGTTTCCCACACAGCAGAGTAGGTCAGAGGTACAACCAAGAACTTGCTTCTGCATGTTGGCTTCAATTATCGGCTCTGCTGTGGAGACCTTGTAATTTTCAACTTCAAAAGAAATATAAAACAGCAGGGAAACCTGAAAATGTACCTTGGTTTCCTGGTAGGAACGGCGTGTCATGCAGCATGTCATCTGACCTCTATTCCTGAGTGTCTCATAGTTATATCAACGCTGCCTTAATTAACGCAAAAAACGCATCACAGGCATGATCTGATGAATTTGTATGGAAACTGAAATCCATTTCCTTTCCCAAAGACTTGACTAAAATAGATATGTTATTTTTCATAGGTGCCAAATTTAGATACTGGGAGATTTAGTATTCATGTTAGTTACAACACTGAAAAATATATTATTGGAGCTCTCACGAAGCCTGAACGTGTATTTCTGTGCCAGCTTAGGCAAACTATGGTGGGGCTGATGTGGAATCATAATAAATAAATAATGTTAAGGGAAAAGAATGAAGAAAAAGGGCTACTCTGTTCCACTGCAGAATTTTCCAATGAGCAGTACGATCTGGAAGTGATTAGACACCGTAAAGACAAGAAGACAATAAAGTAAAAATGAGAGGTAATGAAAAAAACAAATTTAAAACAATGATATACAGACAACATTATGACTTAAGGTAAATAATTAGGACCCATGCTAATCTACCTTTTTTTAACTATACTGTATGTAAGAAAGTACAAAACAAAAACTAAGCAACTAACATACATGCCAAAATACCTCCTACAATACACTAAATGTCTGATAGCATTAAATAATTCAGTGTTTTTATAGCATAATAGAGGCCAGATATTGATTTACTAGCATAGACTGACTGACTGACACACAAAAGATTTTCATTGCATTTCTGCAAAATGTCCTTAGTGTCTTAATACGATGCAATAAGTGATTTCCGATCTCCTCCACAAAACAGATGAAAGGCCGTAACGCAGAAACGGCTTGGCACTCTTAGATTCTTAATAAAAGTTGATGAAAACTGTCAAAGACGACAATGGAGACGTCCTTAAAACATTCTGCATGCTTTTGAAGATTCTCTTAAATGTATTTCCTTTACATCTGTCCCCACAAAGAGTGTCACAAAGAATGCACAGTTTTCTGGGGCTACAGCTGCAGGTAATGAGTCGGTGGCCTCCTAAATCTTTGCAGAGTCATGGGGGGGGGTCAAGCCTCTGTCACCATAAAGCCCAGCTTTAAACTATTTCATGCTGGCTTGAGGAGGCTGACAAACCAAAACTCTTACTTCATTCACAGATCTGCTCATTTCAGAATGATGCTGTTTTCAAACACCAGCACTCCTCTCCTACACCATAACACGGTCCTGCAAGCGCAGCTGTCAGAACTCTCAAGTCCATGTATATCAGCCATGTATGACGCCTTCTTAAAGCACATCGTTAGCTGCTTCTGCAAACGAACAACACTCATGCACTCTATGAGACTCTCATCTGGTAAGAATTTCCCTTTGCGTCTAACTTAAATGCAATTAATTATCCCTTAGGCCATACCAATTACAATTCTGAAATGAGATTACGGCCAGCCGTCCGTATCTGTGGGTTCCGCATCCGCAGATTCGACTATCAAGAGAAAAACAAAAAAAAAAAAAAACACCAAAAAGCATCGTGCGACGAGCACTATGCTGAACGGCGTGATTTTCTAATTATATTTTCTATGATGTTTGCATCTGTACTGAACAGATACACGCATTTCCCTATCGTTATTCCCTCTACAATACAGCATAACAGGTATTTACATAGCATTTACATTGTATTAGGCATCACAAGTAATGTAAAAATGACAGAGTGTATGGGAGGATGTACACAGGGTATGAGCAAAATTGCAGATACTACACCGCATTATATAAGGGACGTGAGAATATGTGGATTTTGGTATCTGTGGGGGGTTCTGGAACCAATCTTTCGTGGATACTACGGACCACTGGATGCCACTGCTTTTTGGCGGCTGAGAGTTTTTTTTTTTTCCCCATCCTTATCGTGAACATTTCATGTTGGTAAAAATGGCTATGCCACATGCACCATCATCAGGAGAAGCCAGGAGAAGAGGTCTGAAGACAGATGGAAGGACAGACCACCCCCCGCCCCCACACACACACACACACTCAGTTAAGCACCAATTAAAAGGTTAACCACTCTTGCAATTACTTCTGTGTCTATACCCCATCTCTAGTGCTCCATACGACTATAAAAACCAGACGGTAACCAGCTGATCAGTGTGCTTTTCTTGGTAAAAATCTACTGTAAATAGGCAATGGATATAATTCATTAAAAAGATATGAGGCCCTACTTAAAAATTAGGCCTAAAAATGCTAAAGAGTATCAGGATTCAACCTAAAATGTACTACTCCTTTAAAACACACAGCTGCACGTCTGGTAACGGTTCTATTTGCAAATTAATAGCAGAATTTGTTAGTTACTCAGCATCTGTTTTACTCATATGCTAATCACCAGCAAGTGCCATAAACCGACTATAGGTTTCGAAAATCACTGTGTTTAGAAATCACTGAGGAGTGTCTATTTATATTATGAGACACTGTTTATGCAGACCAGCAGGACTCTGGCAAAATGTACAACGTCAAAGTGGTTTTTGCCATTGTGTATCGCAGAAACGGGTAAATGCAATCATTTATAGAAGCCATACTATATTTCAACACCTCTTCAAACCATGAAAAAACAACCCATATAGCACTACTCCAGGATATCCTTAAATTATATGCAGACTATCATACCACATATATGTTGCTGCAGGTATATGTTAAGCAAACATTGACTCATCATATCCGCTACTGCTGCAGGGCAGGAGAAGGTACACATGACAAATTTAGATAAATAAAATTAAACATCTTTGACTCCTGTCAGCTCTAATCTTCATAGAGGAGAGATAACTAAAGTTTCCTCCACCCTTCCTCAAAAACCTTAAATGTCAATTAAAAGGGGACAGAAAGCAAATGATTACAGAAAGCAGAACTGTTTATTTCAGTCTGTCTCTATTACTTAAAGCAGTAGAGTATATTGAAACAGAGCGCACTCTGGAGAGAGGCTGATGCCAAAAACACAGAACAAAGAGATGCATAGCTGTACAGCAGGGTAGAAACAGCTAGGGAGACAACAAAAAGCAGGGCCACTGCGTCCATGCCAGCCCCACTGACTTTCGGGGTTGGTGGGATGGCAGAATGCAGCTGAGGGACGTTGCCAGAGACGCACGTCGCTTATGGCCTGAAAACCCTTCCAATCACTGTGCACCCTGTGGGTCCTGCACCGTGTTCAATGGGAGCTAATGGGAACCGTACAGATCATGTAGAGTGTGCCTCCCAACGCACACACACAAGAACTAAATGCCCCCCCACCCCCCCACCACCAACACCACCACGTTTGAGCATGCGGCAGATAAAAGTGAGAAACAGCTGGGTCTCTCACACACTAACCTGTCCAGTCCAAATCAAATCACTATTCAGAGAGTTCACACCTTAAGACTGTTCAGTTCACTCTCTAGTCATATTGCTAATCAGGGATTTTGGTTTTCAATTGGAGTTGAATGAAGTAGTGGTTAAGTAGATTATTCCAGTTGCCTCAGGCCATTCGATAGGCAGATTTTCTTCAAATCTCAGAGTTCAAGGTAATACTAAAGTCATTACTTGGACAATAAGTCACCCAACTTGGCGCTTTCAAGTATAAATCAGTCACCAACTGTAAGGAGACTCCAAACGTACAATGGTAGCCATTGAAGGACCAGCTCCAGCTACTCCTACTGAAGAGGCTGCCACTTTAGTACTCAAACTTTCACTTCCACATTTGTCATGACAGCAATGACAAAGGGTGGTCCAGAGACTTCAAGAACAAATTCACTGGTTCAATCCATCGTTCAGATGGCATCTCCTGGTGAGAGCTGCAGAGGCGTCATGCCTATCAGGTCAGAGCAAACCTCTTTTCCCTGGTCATGGCTCCTTTTTGTGCGATTCTCAGGCATTCTGCCCCAGGTGATATTACAATGCCTTCAGCTTAGTTTGGGTCTGACTCATAGGGCCGATATATCTATGTGCAAAGATATGTTTAGGTAGTTTCCAAAAAGCTACACTAATTATAATATACTCAAATCTATAAAGGACGGAAACTCTTGATTATTACACTATAAAACTGCAGATCTGACATACTTTCACTCAAACATTCTTTCTGAAATAGTCTAAGCAAAAATTTTAGTTTAGAACAGATGTTATCTGAAATGCTTTCCATTCAGTAAGTGTTGCTTTGAGAACATAACAGTTTTTCTTTGAGCAAATTTTCTTTAGTTACTGCTTTGAAAGCATTGTAATAATATAATATCATATACATACTCCTTGCTTTATTTGACAGTACTGTATGACTGTACTGTAAAGTCTTAGCCAATCAAGAAAATCGCTTAACTGATTTTCATATTGAGGTAACCTGTTTTTTCATGTTTGTATCAATATTTTGATAATTTCCAGTATTTAACAATAAAAAACTCTTTAAGATGCACAAAACAAAATATAAGTGGTCGTAACAAAGCTGCGCTAAAGAAAACTGTCTCTAAGTTTAGAATTCCCCAAAATAGCCACCATTTGCCTTGATAACAGCTTCGCAAACAGCAGCTATTCCATCAACAGCTTTCAGCAAGAGACCACACAACACACTTCCCTAGCTCATCTCCAGCAATTTCCAGGGATGCATGCTGCCTGATGGTAACTTTGCTGTCACTCTCCTCCTCTCAACTTTGAGGTATGTTTTGGGTCATCATCTTGCTGAAGAATGAAGGACATGCATAATCACGGTGGAATGGCATGGATAGCAGGAATTTTGTAAATTCGACCGACCCGACCCGGTCACCAACAAAGCAGCCCTAGCTCCTGTTTCCTCCGTGAGGAACAGTCCATGTTCTCACCTTCTTGGTCTGAGAAACTGATGGTCAATTGACCTAAATACTTCAAATTTTGACTCAATGGTCGATAAGACCATGCTACGTTTAGATAAGTGCATTTTATACCACAGACAGTTACGGTTTCAAGCAGGACTACTCAAACTTCTAACAGTGTCTGTAAATGTTGGTAAAGAAATGCAAAACTTTTATTTCAAACTGACCCATAAAACAAAATTATGAATTTGCAAAGTTCTCAGTTTTAATGCCATTCAATTAAATAAGGTTCTGACGTTTGGCCAGGAACCAAACCCAGCACATGTTAGCATGTAGCACTTGGCATATCATCGAAGCTGGGTCTGTGGGTGCTGCATGGTTAACCTCAAGCAAAGAAACGTGATGTTAGCTTTTCATCTACAAAGGAGGCGCAGGAGTCTACATCACATTGCATTGACATTAGCTATTACCCCCACACGACTGGGAGGACGTTCTTCCTGCAGCCTTCTAATATTCCTCTACTCTGCCTCTTTTAAAAAAGAAAACATTAACAATCCTATCACCACGCAAACAATCGCATCTGGGGTCATTCCCACGGCACCACACGTTGTCTTTATAAGATTCGGCACAGATCTGATCCAGATGAAGCAAAATCGGTCTCAGGCCACAGTCTTAGTTGTGTGCCCCTGACAAAGCATTTGAACGGGTCCTGCTGCATCTGGTTGTCCTGAAACAATTAATCTGCTGGCTTGGAGGTTTATAAGACAAAACCCACTAAATGTTTTGCTTATTCTGGGGCAAGAAGGGGCACAGCAGTTGATTATTTAAAATGCAGCATTCTAAAGTCAGTACAAGTAATGTATAGACACCAAATACAATACATCATTCAGAATTTCTCTTGGAACAAGGCTGAGTGAGTATAGTTAAATGTAAACCATTTCAAATGTCATCTTTTACCAAGAACCAAAAGACTTTCAAGACAAACAAACAAGTGAACATGCAAACACACTGTTCTCTGAGAGATTTTGAGATGCTCAAGACAGTGTGCATCCAAAATGATTAAATCCAGGCAGACTGCCTCAGGAAATCACATCACATCAGTTGAAATTCGTCACAGATGGGACAGGAGGACAGCTGGTTGTCAGGCACATAAGCATCAGCCCGTGCCTGAAAGAAGGTGGAGATTGCGGGCAGGGAAATTGCAATTATTTTATTCTCCATGCAAAAGTCTTTACAGAGTTCTAATGTGTACGAGTTGACAGTTATACTCAGCCTAAGAAAATGTGTCAGTTTGTTAATGGAGTGACAGCTGCCAGCTTTCGGAGTAAGATTTTTATACCGCTGCATATATAAACCGACAATGTGGGCTACACATTTCTGTTCATTCTTAATAGCTGTTATATCAGTTGGAAAAATAAAATGTGTATTCTATATGACAGAATGTCCTATAATATTTTAAACATACATCTGATACATGCCCATCTCTTCCCATGGCTGAAATTCTACTGACAAGTCCCTCAATGCAAATATGGTTTTTCCGAAAGCTACAGGAAGCCACATAACACTCCTGTCAGTACCTCTGATGCTAACAGCTGACTTTTGCATCACCCTTGGTACGTACGCAATCACACAGCAGCATAACGCACCCGGAAATCATTCCCACCATTCCATGTGCCAAACTGCACCCATTACATTTGCTCCAGAAAGATAACATGTTCAGAGTCCAATTTATGGGGTATAAATTTGCCTACAGAGAGTTCAGAGGCTTTTGCATCAGCATCAAAAGTACTTCTACCATTAATTATTCAATCAAATTAGAAGCCTTAAGTACCAAGTCTACACTGTATATCGCAAGTTCTCAAACTAAATACTTCCCATGAGAATACACTTGGGATACAGTCAACATCGTTTGTGCTTTGGTGGCTACAATGTTACATGGGCTCAGCAACTCTATTTATGTTTCCAAACATCTAAAAGCAGCTGACAGAAATACAATTACACATACGATTTCACGACAGCGGCACTGCAGCTACAACAGCCGTACTCCATTCCCGTTCACCTCGTTTATTTCATTAGAGGAAGCAATTAAGTGCATATATATTACAGGGAGGAAACCGGTGTCAAACATACAAAGTTTATAAAGGCAACAGATAAGCCTCCACACTACTTTTCTAAGCAAAACAAATGGGGGTTTGCAGGAGATCATCCATCACTTTTTGTAGGGAAGGAGGAAATAAATTTAGTATGAATAAGCCAGTTATCTTCAGCTTGCTACTATTTCGGCTTTCTGCTGAAAGCACCCCCCAGCTCGGATGCAGTAACCACATGGGTCATGTGAACATTAAAGCCGGCGGGAGAGGGGTGCCTTTCCCATGATCAAAGGGCTAGGCTTCCAGCGCTGAGCCCCCCCGATGTACATTGCTTCAGTCTACATTAACGATCCTGATTCCGGACTAACAGGACTGCTTGCACACATTCGGCTTCCTCGTGCCACTTCCTCCAGCTTTTGGAGGTCGGCGCATGGTTTTCAAACAGGAAACCTCGGCTCGGGTGAGGTTAGCAGGAGCAGGACTCCAGGAGTTCACACATTCCCTGAGTCACGCCTCTGAAGGCGAGGCCACGCAGCTTTTTCGGTCGGCTCATAATGACCGGGATTTAAAATAGAAGTCCAAAGAAAGAACGCTCCAGTTAAACGCAGAGTCGACAATCAGCATAAATGGAAACAAAAATAGAAGCTGTTAAGTCAGGTCATTGACACCAGGACATCAAGGCCCATTTCCAAACTTATAGGAAATCCCAATCACACAGCTCCCTGCAACAGGTCTAGAGAGTTGCACGTCGTCTAGGGATGGTGGTGGGGGATTGAAAGACACTTTATCAGGGCAAATGTCACACTTGTCTGAACACAGGACAAACCCAAGGCACAAAGTTAAGGTCCCCTGCTAATGTAAGGAAGACGTCGGTGTGAAAAAGGAAGGGGATGACAGAGGCTGCGGTTAGACTAGGGTGACGCTCACGTGTTTCCTCTGTGGCCTGGGAAAACTTTCTCCCGCAAAAGATCCTCACACTGAATAAAGACCGTCAAATCAGTGCAGTACTCAACCTTTGCAGAACTTTAATATGCTGTATATAAACTTAATTCATTGTACTTCAAAGAAACATAACAGTTGTTTTGCAGTTAATACATGTTCATGGTGACAATACTGTGAATCTGGTTTTAAATTTATGAAGATATATACCTAAATATTATGTATGTCAGAGTTACGACAATTTAACTAAAAACTCATAGCTCACAACTTAAATAAGTTACGTGCATCTTCTGAAAGCGTGTTTATGCTACATTTATAAAGCAAGGAAAGTTTATTTATATAGCACCTTTCAAACACTGTGGTCATTACAAGTACTTCACACTTTTGAAAAATACAGACAAGGAAAATTCTAATTCAAATTAAAAATACATAAGACTATAGAAATTATAAACATGACAAACAATAAGAGAGATTTAAAAGAGAAAAGAAATTAAACATAAAAATAAAAAGCAAATTAAACATAAATTAGGATAATAAGGTATCAAGACAGAAAAGGAGCAGAACTAACAGACGGCTAAGTTGAGCTGAAAGCCTGGTCAAATAGGAACCTTTCCACCTTGGATTTGAAAGTGTCCAGTGCTCTGGTTCTTCTTATGCTCTCAGTCAACTGGTAAGGAGTGGCATTGAAGTGGCATATTACCTCATTAACTTTTGGCATAAGAGAATTGAAGAATATAAGGAAACAGTGACGGAATGTGAGGTGAATAACATGATTGTTCATTTTTCCTAAACAGGCTTGGGCTCATTATTGTTGCTGGGAATGATACTGTCCAGGAAGCCCTCCTTCATCTTTCCGCCAAAAATAAACGTCTATCTCCCGACACGAGGACAGCTAGGAGGGTGAGGGAGGAGTTTACACGTCAACAGGAAATTTCCACCCAGACCTCCCCCACTAGGGAGTCCATCTCGCTGAGGTGTCTGTGATAGAAGAGCGGAAACGCGGAGGCACGGTTGTGGGTTCAGACGCGATAATACACAGCGAGCGTCAAAATTTCCGAATGGAGGAGGAAAGGGGGCCAAGGGAGGCATGAGGCCGGCTATGTAGGGGTCACCGGATCAGACTGCGATAGCACGGGGGCATCTGATACGGAGACGCGGTATACAATTTACAGCCCTGTGAAAAACACTAATGTGGACTGGCAACAAACATCACAGAAAGCAGCAAACAAACGTAAATCACAATCTGTCATTATCAGGCTTATCACACACCAATGGGCAGTAGTAAGATGGTTTGGGAGCCAATGTAACCAATAGCTCATTGAACAAATATGAGTCCAATGAGCTGATAACACAGAAGACACATTCCTGTACCTACCCGGCTATGGGAAAACAGGAAGAGAGTTTCTCAAGGGGCTTGGGAGGCATGGACTGGTAGACATGCAATACACTATATATCCAAAAGTATGCAGACACCCCAATTAATCAGAGGACTTTCCTTTTAATCCACACCCACTGATGACACAGATGTATAATTACGCAAACAGTTATGCAATCTCCTGCAACAATCATTATCAGCAGAATGGGTGGTTGTTGTACTTTCCACTTGGCACCATCATAGGATGTCATCTTTCCAACAAGTCACAGATCACATTTCTGCCCTGCTAGAGCTGTCCTGGTGAAACACAAGTGAAGTAATTGTGAAGGACAAAACATCGGGGAATAAGTTCAGTGGTGAAGCAGTCAGCCACACAAACTCACAGAAAGGGAACTGATCACCCAACATCAATAAGCAGCCTGAATGGCAGCAAACCCAGCAATGTTCCAACATCTAATGGAAAGCTTTGCCAGAACAGTAGAGGCTATTACAGCAACAATGAACGACCAACTTCACTTCATTAATACCCTCGGGTTCATAATGCGATGTTAGACAAGCTGGGGTCCACATACATTTGCTATTAGTGTACCTATGATATGGGCACAGAAACCAACCTGAGGAGAGGGCAGAAGCTCCTGTCATTTTGCAAGGCTATTTACCCAAAGTTAAAGGTCAAGAATGCATCAGGTCAAGGTGAAGCAAAGATTAAAATTATGTCTTAGTAACAAAGGTACAGGGTTAGTAACAGAATCAATGGCACAATGGCCTGTGAGGTAGGGGCTAGAGTGCTCTGTCAGTAGAGGCAAAAGTCCCCGGCGTGGTAGGGGTAGAGACCCAAACGAGGTAGGCTCCAGAGTAGTCTGTGAGATTGGAGCCTACCTCGTTGGGGTATCGAGCCCGTGAGTACTCTGTGAGGTAGGGGCTAGAGACCCCAACGAGGTAGGCTTCAGATTCCTCTCTGAGGTAGGGGCTAGAGACCCCAACGAAGTAGGCTCCAGAGTCCCCTATGAGGTAAGGGCTAGAGACACCAACGAAGTAGGCTCCAGAGTCCCCTGTGAGGTAAGGGCTAGAGACCCCAACGAGGTAGGCTCCAGAGTCCCCTGTGAGGTAAGGGCTAGAGACCCCAACGAGGTAGGCTCCAGAGTCCTCTGTGAGGTAAGGGCTAGAGACCCCAACGAAGTGGGCTCCAGAGTCCCCTGTGAGGTAAGGGCTAGAGACCCCAACGAGGTAGGCTCCAGAGTCCTCTGTGAGGTAGGGGCTAGAGGCCATGATGAGGTAGGCACCAGAGTCCTCTGTGAGGTAGCGGCTAGAGTCCCCTATGGAGAATGTGGGTGATTAAAGGCCCACATTTTTGGTGGTATTATATTTTTTTCTTTATTTAAAAAAAAAAAAAAATATATATATATAAAATGTTTCAGCTTATTATTATTTCTTGTGTGCTATTTTCTTTCTTTTTCTTCTGTAAACCATTTTGGAAACCCAGTGGATTGATTAGTTGATTGATTGATTGATAATTTAACAGTAAAAACATATTTAAACAGCAGGTCAAGTCTTGATCTCCAACTGATTTAATATTCTGTCAATCAGAAGTGATCTGTTTCTTGAAGGGTTTTAAGTATGTGCTTACAAAGTGCAAATCACAGAGCTGTACATCACTAAAACTATTATATATTATTGTTTGTGTGCCCAAATAGGTCAGTAGACAAATACAACATCATTATCACCTTCAAGAAAAGATAAATTGTAACCATGCAGGAAGATGGGGAGGATTTAAATTTAGTTGAGGCAAAAAAGAACAGACTTCATTTAAAGAATCCATAAACAAAACATGAGTGTAAAATATAAAAAGTAAGCCTGCACACCAGCCTGACTGGTCCTCATAGCAGCGCTCTGAAACAATTCTGGGGTGTCACCAGAGATCATTGTTCTGGTCTGGGACTTCAACTGAGTCCAATTAATTTCCAGTATGCAGCTTCATGGGTGATTTAACTTTCCGGCAGAGACCTCGTGACGCATTAACTTTATCAGCATTATTTATCTGCAACAGGGCTTGGACAGGCACAAATAAATGCTTTAATTTACCTAAATGAAACCAATGTGAGTGTTTTATCCTTTAATTTTACTCCCATGAGGGAGGAAAAGGTATAAATAAATACTGTAAATAAAAACACGTTTAGATCTGACCTTTTGATTATGAGCAGTGGACTTTTTTTTTGCAGAATCATAAATCTCAATCAGACACCAGTTCTAACAAAAAGAGTGCCTATATTATGCAGTTCTGATATGCCTGTACCGTAATGCTGCTATTATTAAACCAAGAAAGCTCATTAATATTCATATTTGCATCAGCAAATTCACTAATAGGGCTTTTTCAGACCCAAGCCCCCTTGTTCCTTGGACATCCGGAACATGGTGACATTTGGTGTCTCGGGCAGGGTTCTGAGCGGCGCTTGTCTGAAAGTGCACAATCAGCCTTATCACAGCAGCCACCCTCACAGTGTCATTCCAGCTGCCAGAAATAAACCTCGCTCAGGATCTGTGACATCTAGCATCGCAGGGCCCCTGGAACTGGATCAGCACTGGTTTTTCACAACTGCGGCCCACTTACAACAAACGAGTCAAAATGTCACAAGACACATAAATTATTTCATTTCAAATGCCATGTAATTGGTTTTCTTTGGCTTCCTAAAAACACAGTTCTGCCTTTTCCCATTTCAAGACATCAAGTCTAGCTAGATTGAAGAGACAGAGATGCAACGTGGAAAACAAAAATCCCGACCGCTTCAGGAGCACGAGACATCCGAGGTCTTGTTATTCTGAATCATTTATACAGACCATCCCCGACTTATGTGACTTACGGCAACTTGCACACATAAATGTACGCAAAAATAAATTCCTAGCCTCCGTATGCCAGACGACACCATGCCACTTAGCGCACACTGTGCACCATAAGATGGCTACCCTGGGAAAGTGCTGTACGGTATGGCAGTGCGACCATCGCGGCCTCACACGCATCTCCCAGCCTCATTCTCAGACCTAAAAGTCAGTGCAATTATCCTATTCCGACATACATTAATTTCAACGCACAACCTGTCCGTCGGGATGGAACCCATGGATGGAATATTCCCATGTGGGGTATTCCTCTGCCACACACACACATAGAACATAAAGGCATAAGTACAAGGACAACCCAAAAGGCAAAGAAAACATGCATCAATACATACATGCATATACAACTGAGGAATGGATGACTGGGCTGATAAATGGCTGTTGATTATCATATGCATGTTCTTACATAGCATGGCCATTGAATAACAGGCATCTACAGAGAAAACAGTCACAGCTGGCTGATAGATGAAGCATCACAAAGGAAATAAGCAACACTCACCATAATGGCCAATACCATTGTCATTATCCTTCCACTGACAGCTGCCTCAAGGATATTGT
Source organism: Mormyrops attenuatus (assembly GCA_026777985.1). Lineage (NCBI taxonomy): Eukaryota > Metazoa > Chordata > Actinopteri > Osteoglossiformes > Mormyridae > Mormyrops > Mormyrops attenuatus. The sequence continues at coordinate 28,087,261 of JAODKC010000117.1, read as the reverse complement.
GCCCACCTGACCTGTACATACAGCTGCCTTGTGTCCCTTTGTAATGCAGCTGCAAGCGCAGAAAACCACAGCATAGTATGTTTCACTCTCTGCTATGAGAACATGCACAGCATTCGCAGCAGCCTGCCACGGACTAAGGCTGAGTGATATCGGAAAAAATATTTTGCAATACTGCAATATTTCGATCACAAAAGGATTTGAAATTTTACCCCAAATAAACTACAGCCAAATATAACTTGCTATTATCTACCAACAGAGTCTTTAGTGGGAAAGGCAAGTCAGAAGGTCTTATTCTCTTAACTCTATCAACTGAATTCTGAGATTAGCCCATAAAATCCAGAAGTTCCTAATGGCACGCTGAATGCACACTATTTCACGCTCCTCCTGACTCATTTCTGTTGAATCTCTCACAAACGCAGCACACTGTCTATGAGTATGTCCAACAGCAAAGACGAAAGGCGGCCCTTGCAACGTGACAATTGCATGTGCGTAACAGGTAGCGTCGGCAAGAACACAGCAGACATTAAACTTATAATAGATATAATACTTATATGTAATAATACATAATACTTGATCCATTCCCCAGCTGCTTATCCTGGTCAGGACCATGGGGGGGGGTTGGACTCTATCCAGGCAGCACAGGGCACAAGGCTGGAGTACAGGATGCCAGCTCGTCATACGGCACACAAACATTCACACAATGGGTAATTTAGAGATGCCAATTAGTCTAATCGCTTCGGACAGCCGCGTGACACACAGAGAAGACGTAAACCACACAAAAAGCAGAAAGAAGACCCTGGAGGTGTGAGGATACATGCTATCCACTGAGAAATTGCACTGCTGCATGATAATGGCAAATAACATGCATCAATTATTATAGACTGCTTCCACAAATATGGAATAAAAATGACCAACCCAAACGTTATCCTTTGAAACATTACAATCATCTCAAACTCATTTATCATTTGGGTTTAATTAGCAATGCATTTAGCGAATGTCACCAACTTGAAATGTTTTTCGTAAATTTCCTGAGCACCTTCTAGCTTGACATGGCATCAACGAGGAATACTCTCCCCAGGATAACAATGTAAGGTAGGCATCCTCATGCTAGAAGCCAAAAAGGATCACATGCAGGCCACATCCAAGAAAGATATTAACGCAGAGCATGCTGGGATTTCACAAGGCTTCTCTCTGTGGGCAGTAACACCAGATCATAAGGTGCCATTCAGCATGCACGGATAACAATGCTTCTTTCTATGAAGGCATGTACATATTCTGCAATGTATACTTCTTAAACCTGAAAGATGCTTCTATGGCTTCTCTTTGGTTTTTGTTTGTTTGTTTATTCAAGTATGTTCTTATGATGCTGTTGAGCTAAATTTCAATAATAGTTTAAATACTAGAACTCGTGGCCATAAGTGTAAATTAGTGGGAGAACATTTTAAAATGAACTTGAGGAAGCACT
>JAODKC010000117.1:28054526-28071277 GCA_026777985.1 Mormyrops attenuatus | reverse complement strand
CCACCCCCCCACCCCCGTCACTGGCTCTGGCTCTGGCTCACACAGAAAACATCAAGCCCATACAATAACTTCAACTCTCATAAGGCAAGTTTCTTCATGCATCAATTCTTAAAAATACAGCCAAATTCAAACCAAGACAGGTGCGCAATACTTGAATACACAAAAACCAACCTGTTAAAAAAAATTAGAAGGAAGAGAAAGAGAATTTGGAAACAAAATCTAATAGTCAATGAATTATGCTGGCTAAAGGCATGCCTTCCCTCAAAGACCATTGCGAAAAAGATGCCTATAATAGAGGGACTATTGTGGTGATGGGTATCTGAAAATGATGAGATTTATAACGTGATTATTGCTGTGATTTTAGGGTTTCCCTCAGGCTTCCCTTTGTTAGTAATATGGCATATAAATAAGAGGTTAGTAGGCAAGGTAAAGTTTTTACGTGCACATCCAGTTTAAACCGCAGGCAAGCCCTAACTCAATGTGCCCCCTGAAATTAGCGGTTTCTCTAATAATACATCTAGCTGCTGTTCTATGGAAGCACAATACAGAATAAAATTAACACATGTTCAGCAACTATGACAGACCGCACCGAGAGCGAGGAAGCTAAACATCTGCCATCTGTTGAGATATGTTACATTTAAAGAATCACTTTCATTTACATTGCTTAAACCTTTATGTTCCTTCTCAGTTAAAACACTTACAGAGGAAGTCATAAAAAAGAATGCTTCTTTGGTTAGCAGATGACTGGTAGAGAAATCCTTTTACTACATAATCATAGCTCAATACAGCCTACAGGCAAGGCAAAGCAATAAAATGTATACCTGTATAACATCAGTAAGTTCTGTCCAAGTATGCAGCTCAGCTTCTAGTCCAGGCACTTGTTACCCCACGCCTAGACTAGTACAACTCTCTACTAGCAGGTCTACCAGCTTATGCTGCAAGACCACTTCCGATGTTTAATGAAAAACTTGGCAGCAGATCTGATATTCATTCAACCTAAACTGTCCCATGTCATCTAGAGATGCAACGGTACGAAATTTTTTTATAATGATTGTAGTGACCAAAATGATCAGTTATCAGTATTATCACAGTATTGTTAACATGTGCTGAAAATGTCCAAAAAATATTGATACACAAACTGAAATCATTTCACCAGGTTTTATGTTGGAAACATTAAAATAACATATAAAAACCATATCAAATGTGCATTAACATTAAAAATCTCCAGAGCGCCGTCACTGCCATCCTCCATGTTTTCACTGACACAAAACAAGCCCACACTGAACACTGTGCCTGCACACCTGCGTCTGGGAGACTGTTGCTAACTTGGGTTGATGCTGGAGAATTTCATGTGTTTTTCCAGAATGTGATAGTCAACCACTGTTTTAATGATAATTTAAATTTGAATACTATGGATAGGCCCCTATCTCCATCAAAAGGCTCCTCAAGACCCATGTCCACCACGTGAGAAGTGTCACTCCAGATGGGTTTCTTGTGTGGTTCCCTGGTGGTGGAATGAGCTGTTGAACCATGGCCTACCGTCAGACTCCAACTGCAAGAAATGCCTTCTGTTCCATGAATTCCTCTACTAACCTGATGCCTCTTGATGTTGCCTGAATGTTTTAAGCTAGCCTTCTGGTCCCTGAATAGTCTTATTAGGTTCTAACTTTGTTAGAAGTTGTCGTGTAGCTCCTGCTCCAATACTGCTTACACTTGTACCTGAGCATTCATTGGAAGGTCAGCCTAGCTGCTCTTATGCCTAGTCGACTCCTTGACAGCATGATTGTTCATAATGTGCGATTTGCCTCCCTTGTATATCGCTTTAGACAATAGCATCTGCTAAATATGTAATTGTATATGTAAAACTTCTGAATTGTTTCACAAACATAAATTCATTTTACTTACATAAGAAAAGTGGCAGTACCTTTACTTGCCAAAAAATTTGAAACAATTTTCATTTTATACCAAACACATCACACAAAAGCAGGCCCATCTTCTAGTAAAGTTTGTCTGATATTTTTCTTGGCAGATAAACCGCTCTGCTGAAGACATTTGGCTAGAGAAATGCTGTGATTTCCTTCTGTCCATATGACACGCCGTTTGTCTACATCTATCACTTATACTGCTTCTCTGTCAAGCTTCTGTATTAAAACAAGCACTGTCCAATTCCCCATTGTTCATATAACCACATGCCACACATCTCCCTCGCACGCTGCTATGATGGCACGGATCACTAGCAAAAATAAAAGCCCATTTAAGTCGTGAACCAAAAAAAAAAGAACTCTCTTTTCACATCTATCAGAGGAAGCCACATTCTCATTAGGCAAGTCACTAGTGTAATCCTGGCTTCCTCCCATTGCTAACCAGGATGGAAGCGAGTCAGATACAGTGGACAGTTCATCTCTTTACGGCTCTCCGAACAATTTCCCTTGAGGGTGATGGGCTTGGGATAAAATTCATAGATGATAATCTTCAGGTCTGAGAACAAATGTCACTAAAAGGTTTTAAGGTGCCCCTAATCCTTTGTTTCCAGGGACAGAGAGACAGCTCAATTTAGAACCAAGCATCCATCCATCTTCTACCCACTTATCCTGGTCAGGGTCAAGGGGGAGCCTGGGCCACAAAATGGGGGGCATGTAAATTCCACACACACAACAGAGAGATTCAAACCCCCAACCCTGGAGTAGTGAGGCCACAATGATACCTGGAGAGTCAATATGCTACCGTAGAACCAAACAGTCAAGGTTGTTTTAAGTTGAAAAAACAGAACAATGGCTAAAATTCTAAACTTTTCTAAACCAATACTCCCCAATTATTTTTCCCTGAGTGGACAAATGAAGGTTTTTGCCTGATCCTGCCTTACCTAAACAAACTGCTGCATGTGGCACATTTTGTGCAGGCCAGACATTTCTCTCGCCCTATAGGGGACCCCTGGTGTACACTATACTACAAAAGAATAAGATTTTTGAAAATAAAAAAAAAACTGTTTTACTAACTAATGTTAAACAAAGAATATAATCATAAATCTTGGCAAGATTCCATGTCAACCTAACCATTCATGTGGTCTTTTGAAAATGCATTGCTCAAGATACTATGTCTCATATCTCTTCTGATATACTGACAGTATATCCATTCTTCAGGATGCAATTCTGCCCATTGACCAGAATTCAATATTTATAGTACAATGCAAAGTCTTGTGGTGGTATTGCATATTAATAGTAGTAATATCCGTATGCCCTAAGTTAGTGTTTGGTGTAGTTTGTAAACCCAACAGACGGTTTAATAAAAGTGTTACATACATGTAACTGCGTGTGCACACTCGTCTCCAATTGAAAATCTCACTCCAGCCAGCCGACCAGAGTTGGCAACCTTGTTACGATGTATTATAAAGATGTTTGTGGATACAGGCCATCGGTGTCATGTCATACGCTACTACAACGGCAGAACAAAGACGCTTAGCCGCAAGGCAGCTGGATGTAAATCCTAGGTAAGAATTAAATACAAACAAAACTATATGCTTTTATGAATACTATGCGACTTAATGGTATGGAAATAACGCATATGTGTTTTGTAAGTATTCTTGTGCCTGACTTAGTTTTATGTGTATAATTGCTGTTACATGTATACGAGGACTGCATTTAGCTCATTTCCAATTACGTTATAGTTTAGTTCAAGTGGACGTGTAGACTGCGGTTTGCTATCGTCTCTGTTATAAAACGCCACTAATATATTTATTCTGCAAACTAGCTGAACTTAGAAAACACACTAATATTGATAAGGATATAAATAGTTGGAGATGAACATTAATAACTCGCTACACACAGGACTAAGCTTGCCAAAATAGATCGTTACCAAACTGTCGATGCGCTGAACTCCGCTGTTTGATTCAAAGTGAGTGTGGGGACTTACAGGGCGTTAAAATTTACGTGGGATAAGCGAAAAGCTACCAGCTAACCATGAGCTGAATTACAGCCACTAGACCATGGGTTTAAATGGGCAGGGAACCTACCTCAGCTATTTTGCTTCCGCGTTGCTCCAACAAGTAGATAAAGACAAACGGATCGTCTGGAAAAATGAACCAATCAAATGTCCACTTCGAGGTTGGGCTGTGTCCTATCAAATTCATCCGCAACCAAATCGAATGGTCCAATCACGCCCGCTCCGTAAACCTCATCCTATACGTCATTTCCTTTCTCGTAACGGAAGGGTGATGTGGCTGTAAGAAAATTGTGAAAATGGTAAGTGAGAGGTGTTCATAACTCTTCATTTGCTGACAGTAATGGCCACGAAAATAACGCGTAACACTTGATTTGTAGCTTGCTTTGTTAACATTAGAGTAAAATTCAAGATACTACCATAATAATCAACTATAAGATGCAGTAACTTGGCTAATGTATACGCTGTGCTAAAATGCAGCATACATAGTTTTACTAAACTCGACTGTCGTTCTACTCATCGTGTAATAAACACCAGTGTTACTCGTTATTGTACTTGGTTTTTATTTTTAAAACCAATAATAATTATAGGTAGCTGGTCACGTATATCGATCAAAATTAATGTTTTGACATCATTGGCACTATGATACGGATTTTTGCACATAGTACCACTGAAGCACCATTTAAGATCTAGATCGAATTCTTCAGATGCAATATGTTAGTCATATATTATTGCATTTTAGGCGATTATTTTACTTCCAGTGCCTCTAACTATAAAGGCATTCGTTTATAGTTAGAACATGCCGTCTTGCAGATCGTGTATTGCATTGACATTAAGTATTATAAAGACATCAAAAAGACGACAAAATCTGGCAGTTACACGGACTGCTTATCAAATATGTTTTGACAGTTTTTACTCCTTTTTGAATTTTTTTTGGTATCTTCCATGTTTTTTTACCTTCGAATTGCAGGTTAGACGTAGTCTGTCTGATCGTACTCAGGGTAGCCATGTTTTGTATTTTTTACCGACACGTCTTTTTTTATATACAGTTATAAACCATGCACTCTAAATTACTGGCGCATCTGATCACTGAACACAACACAAAAGTGCTTACTATTTTTTATTTCAGTACCTGCGTTGAATTTGATTACTATGCATATACTTCTGGCTAGGTTTATATCGGAATATATCAAATAAATTTACCCGCACACATACACAGAGAGAATTTGTCTCCAGTTGTCAGGAAAGAGCCCCCTTCACAATAGCCTGTTGAAGAAATGACAATATAGTGGTTTTGCTGATTAATGATTTTAAATATTTATGAAATGTTGTGCATCAGTAATCATAAATTGTTCCGTCTTTAATATGCATCTGATGCATATTTGATATCTCAGTGTTTAGTGACTGTCAGATTTGTGCTGTGACCTTGCAGAACTAGGAGGACCTCAGATTGGGGTTGAAGAAAGTTTTAGCACTGCGTGATACTAATTTGAGTATTTTGATGATATGGATGTAGTGTCTTATGAACATGAGCCACTGTTTCAGGTTTTCCTGCTGTTTGTCGCATTATATTAAAAAGGGAGACGGGAGAATTTCAAACTATGTAGTGCCTGGTTGGCTTAATTGATTATTCCACTTTTTGTGTTGGAACAGCAGATGTGTTCAAGAGTCAGTTGCATGTTAGACTTATAAGTGGAGCAAATGCCTCTCTTGGTTTTCATTCTTTAGCAAGGAAATGTGTAGTATTTGTTTAAAACAAGCCGAGCTGTGCTGACTTGATTTCTTGCTGTTGTTCTTTTCCAGTCTGCCATCTTTAATTTCCAGAGTCTGCTGACAGTCATCCTTCTTCTCATTTGTACGTGTGCTTACATCCATGCCCTCGCTCCCAAACTGCTGGACAAAAACAAAACTGGGTAGGAGTATTTAGCAGCAAGCCAATGTATGGTCATACTGGATGAGTTTAAGAGCACAAATGCAGCCGAGGCCTTTCTTTCAAAAATATTGCTTTACAGTTAAAAATGACTAGTGTAGTTTTTGACTATCAGAATATTGTCATCATTTCCCCTTAATTAGTATGTATTTAGCAGGAGGAAATCAAAAACCCAGTGAACCCAGACTTTTTGTTAATCAGCTGATGAACATAATGGGATACATTGCATAAGGCAGGGGTCTCCAACTCCAACAGCTACTATCCATATCCAGGTTTTCTATCCTACCTGGCTTCTGATGAGACACATGTTCCTGGTATTTACCTGAGAACAGCTTCAGTTTATTAGTGTCTGACGTCTGACAAGACATCCTGCCACTTCTTAGTAAAGCACTCGTGTGAAGCGATTAGCAGATGATGACATCTTTTCTGAAGCTAAGAAGAACATTCTCCTACAGAGCTTTGCGTATTGGCAAGCCACGGTTGTAATTACTTTTTTCCACTTTTCAAAATAGAGCTTTTGTTAAAGGCCTTTGAGGTAACAGGATGTTGCCATATGTTTGGACATCCAGCCGGACGACATGGAAACGAACAGAAATGACTTGTTCTCCAGCAGTTATCCTCCTCCTGAAAACAGACACAGATTTGAACACATTTGGCATCTCATTGATTTGAGGTCTTTGTTAGTTTAAGTGCTTTTTTTTGCTGGGCAGAACTGTTCCCATATTCTGCTACACATCACCTAATATGAACTGTGAGTGATGCTATAATGTATCACAAACCTAATGAACCATTAATAACTGTTTCCGGGCACCAACAGAGAGGCAGTTAATTAACACTGATGGTCAAAAAATGTCACTGCTTGCTGTCCCCCACCATTATCCACCAATTAATCACATAGGTGATCACATAGATGTGTGCCTTAATTGCCCCTCGGGGACAAATAAAGTTTTTTGAATTTGAATAGATTTGCACATGTATTACACATACGCACACACACACACTGCTTTTTGCGCAACAGTAAATTATCAGAACGGGTTTCAGCCATGTGTAAATATTCTGCTGTGTTTCTAAGAAATACATTGCTATTGAATCTTTATTATCCATCCCTGTTCCCCAGCCATAATCTTAGTTTATGCTGCAAAAATCTACAGCCATTCTTGGGAAGCATAGAGAATAAGGCTGGTGTACACTGAATGGAACATCCGTGCTTAAGGAATTTGCACGTGGACGCGTTCATTCTTGCATCATTCTCCGAAGGCAACTTACAGTGACCCAGAGAGTCCGTGGAAGATGGGAAGAGATCAAAAACCCAGACTATTTAATAATCAGCTGATTAACTTCAGGATATATCTGCTGTATGACACGTAAATGATCATTAGTGGGCAGTATTTAGACCCTTTGCCTTAAGTGCTAGTGTATATAATTGTGTTTAATTTAGTAAAATGGAGTGCAAACACCCTCTGACTAAAAAGATCACAGAGGAAATCCTAAGCTGTGTTTTTAATAGCTTCCAAGGTCTTGCAGTAACATTAACCCTCAGAAATGTTTTCCAATTCCCAGTGGGTATGGATGTTGTAAAGCAGTACAGATTTATTAGTTGTTTATGTCTTTTATTCAGAGCAGACTGGGGTAGAATTATTTGGATTTTTTTCTTGCAAATCAACTACACGGAAAAGTTGGGTTTGAAATAGGAAAAGATGCTTTTAGCATGTTTGTTTAGAAATGTGAAAGTTATGGGAATGGGCTTAATTAGAGGACACTTCCATTGTAGTGTTTTCTAGTCCATCCTCTGGTATTCTGTTATACAGCCCTGTCCTCATTTTCTTCTGGTCTCAGGATATATTAGCACTCAGATGATTTAAGGCTCCTAGTGTGGTGCCCCGCCCCCTTCCCATACATTGGGCTGTTTGCATGTGCAGCTACTGCCTCCTGGTGTGGTGCCCCGCCCCCTTCCCATACATTGGTCTGTTTGCATGTGCATCGCCTGCCTCCTGGCTTCATCGCGTACTGCACATCATCCAGACGTTTTTATGGTCCCTAATTGGCAACAGATACTTTTCCAGCTGTCAGTTTGTAAAACTTTACTGCTTGACTCTGTTTCCAGGATCCAGTTTGTGAAATGATAAGCAATGCTGTACTTCGTTTGCTAATCGGATGACTCGCACATTTAATTAACGGGTTCTGCAAATATCCCTACCTTATTATTCCTGCAAAAATGGAGACCATAATAGCTTTATTGAGAACACTGCTAAAGTTTTGGATAGTCGTATGAGTGTATACTTAAGACTGAGGTGTGTTTAACTGTGGTTTGGCGTAAATCTCCTGTATTAAAAGCCAAAAACAAATGGGGAGTTTCAGAGGGATACTGTGAGTTAAGGGCATTTCTCTTATGGCATTAATGTCAGGTTCTCTTTAATCCCCTCTGGTCCTCCTCCCAGAGCCTCCATAAGTTAGAGGAGAGTGCCGTTTGGCTGTTCTTGTGCTTCACTGCCAACTTGCTGGATCAGGAATTGTTTCCCCACTGCTGGAGAACAGAGGCTCTTGTGTTTTATCGGATGTGTCCAGTTAATGTTCGCTGGGGCGCTAATCAATGGGGCGTTTCTCTGTGAGGCCCCGGTGCTGGCAGATGCTGCAGCTGGTCCATTGTCTGCCTGTAGAAAGGAGTGTGTCAATTCTGCGAAATGGATCAGCTGCCCTGCTACACTGCCCCCTAGTGGCCATGGTTCTTCATGCTCTTCCAGAGAGTAGGCTGTACGAGCACTAATAATGTGGTGATTTTATATTATATTGGGGCAGTTAAATTTGGCTTTATCACACGCACATTCTCTGGCCCACTGTTGGAATCTTACAAGTTAAAAAAAAACTTAGAGGCATGGGAAACAAATGGCTTCAGGCACTATAAAGGCGTATACATGGTTAAGACCTTAAATTGTAAATTTCTTTGGACTGATGCCTCTGCTAAGACTTTTTTATTTCATAAAATCATGCCATGTAAAGCCATTAGTTTTTCCCTAATGATCATTATGCATTTGCGCAGTGGCACCATACTTACTGTTTACAAATTTGCCTGTGCCAGGATATAGTGGCATTCATTTTTTAAATTCAGCCTTTACAGCTCTTTTACGTGCTTGTACTTAGACACTGCAAAAGTTTCTTTTGGGTGTTTTCCCAGGAGAGGTTACTTTTTAATATGCTAGTAATGACCCGGCTAAATTTTTGGAATGTTAAATTAGCGTATGGCTGTCACTAAGAGTAAGCCGTAATAAGGACACACATCTACTGTTTTATTATGTGACAAACACAACTTATACAGTCAGATCTAGTTTATTGTAGTGGCAAAATGTCCATGAAATCAGGAAGTCTACCCATCCATCCATTCATTCGACTATTTTTCATAACTTTTTGCCCAGTGCAAGGTTGTAAGTGAACCTGAAGCCTATCCCACGATACGGGAGACATAAAGAAGGGTCTCCTGGACTTAATGGAGGACAAAATCAAAAAGTGTTTTAAAAGAATTTGGGGCCTTTATATAAATGTTCCTTTATGTCTTACTGAAATTTTCTTCAGATAGAGTAGGAAAAGATGCTTTTAGTATGTTTGTTTAGAAATGTGAAAATTATGGGAATGGGCTTAATTAGAGGACACTTCCATTGTAATGATACAATCAAATCTAGTTTGCCTAGATTTTGGGCAGGAAATCCTAACATCAGAATAAGAGTGGTACCCTGCAGCTGTTAAGGCCAGTGAATGCCTGTGTGTGTGTTTTGGGTAGGTGTCTGAAAATATGCTGCTGATGTGACGTTAACATTTCTTCTGCTCCTTTTCAGAATTCTGGGCATATTTTGGAAATGTGCAAGGATAGGTAAGCTTTATGAATGTCAAACTTTGCTCTTTATTAGATTTTGCCTGGTATGTTTTATTGAGCCAAGTCTGACTTGTCACATCTGTGCCTATTTAAGTTTTGTAGGACTTCAGACAAAATGCATCTTTTACTCTGTGTAACCCCATTCTGTTCTCCAGTTTAGTATCCTAGTGCTTGGCTGGTCTGCTATCACTGGTATACCTACCTAACCAAGAGTTCAGCTTCGTTGTTGCACCCCTGCCAGGCTGACCGATCGCTTTGCACGCTTTGACACAGCTGAGACAGCAGTGTGGAGGCACAGGGAATTGCGTCTCCTTGTCAGTCTTAGCTGCTTACTCAAGTGCTCATGCAGTATAATTGCATTGTCAGATGTTTTAATCACTTGGTTAGAACTCCAGTTCAGAGAGGGGTAAAGCAAATCCAGTATGGCTGAAACGGTGTATAGTGCAAACGATACATACACTATAGTTGGCTAAATCTTTCTCTTAATTTAGGGTATTCTGGAATTTGCTGTGCAGTAGTAATTTAGTTTCTGAGCCTGTCTGTGGGTAGGTGACCCTGTCCTGGAGTGCCGGGGATGCTTTTGCTCATCATTTTTACTCTTTGGGATCAGATATGTTGTGTCTTTATTGCAGCTAGCAGTGCACTGATGTGTCTGTAGTAGGAGCACAGTATCTAGGGTCATCCTGCTGCTACAGATCTTATCCATGTGATAGTATCATGCAGCAACGTCCTAGCCATATAGTTACAGTAGAATATTTTGTAATGAACTTAATCGTCTTAAAGTAATAGTAGGTATTTTTCCTCCATTTCTTCAGTGAATGGTTTAATTCTTTTGGGAGATAAGCTACTGGCTGTACCTATTTAAGGGCAATGGTTTTCAGATCCAGGTGGCACTTTGCTGGTCCTGTTTGGTTCTCTATGTGTCCGTGTTGTGATGGGAGGGTCCAGTAGCCCACCCTCTCATGGGTGTCGCCTGTCCTGTGTTTCAGGTGAGCGGAAGAGCCCCTATGTGGCAGTCTGCTGCGTCATCATGGCCTTCACTATTCTGTTCTCAGAGTAGCTCCTGCAGAAGAGGGGGTCAGCCAGGTTCCCGACAACAGCAGCAAGGTAGCACCACGGAGGGGGGCCTGGATTCCCAGTGATGGCGGCCTTTCCAAGCTGCTCCGCTGCTCATCCTCAACACACAGAGCCCTCTCTGGCTTTGACGCACTCTGATTCGACCCAAGAAGTCCGAGGCACAAATGTCATGTCGTTCAACTCCCATAACCCTAAGCCTTTCTGCTGTAGTATTCAGGGCGTGGGGAGGTCAGATTCCTTTACCCCCTACAGTGTTTCCTCATACATTCATTTTCATACACTGCGTGATTGGGATACCAAGATCCTGGGGGTTCACGGTCAGCCAAAAATCGCTTCTCAGATTCTCTCTTGATCATCAAGAACATAGAGCCACTAAATGCGAAATTGGTGAAACTGTCAGGTTCATACTGTCGTGTGATATCTCTGTATCACATTCTTGGGAAAGCGAATTTCATCAAAAAATGAGAAGTGCCACACAAGGATTGTTTGACCAAGAGCTTGATTAAAGCTAGGTTTATCGTCTGTTTTTGGAAAATGGAATTTGTGCATAAAGGAAAACATTTGTTCTAGTGTCGTTTCCCTTAAGTATTTCCAAGCACAAACATTTCAGAACTTCATTCCTGCTGTTGAGCAAGGAATGTCAGTGTGAATGTGGGCCATTTACGTGGAATCTGAACAGATGCTCATAATGGCTTACTGTCTTGATTAATGCTGTCGTTAGGTAACATTGGGAAACCTCACAATTTACAATGTGTTGATCTTGATCCAAGCTTTATTGAAAAGTGTAATCTGATATTTCCTTAACCAGAATGATTAAAATTGGACTAGGTTTGGTCCTTTGTGCTTCACAAAGGACCAATTTGTACTACAGTTATGCTGTAATAATTCATTTTACAAGTATAGCTGGCTAAATTCATGAGCAGTTTTTGAGTTATATGATGTTCACCTTCTTCAGCTGGAAACAGCAGTTCCTTGCTTATAGATTTTTGTCTTTAACGTGCAAAGCCATTTTGAAACCAAAATGTGGAATAAAAAAATAACACTGCTGTTTGCACAGTGGGTGATAAATGTTTTCATGCTATTAAACTGTTTCATTCATGAACCACCTATTAACTGATTGAATTTTTGTTTTCTCATGGCCATAAATGTATATATGCAATCTCATAAATCTGTAAATTATGAAATCATTCTCTGATATTTTGTTTTTGATAGCCAGAACGCTTGTGCAGTTGAATATTTAATAAACTGAACAGTCTTACCTTGGCAGTTATCTTGGCTATTAAATGCTACAGCTATGCTCACATAAATCTGTATAATATACTATTTTACCATGGTTTTATTCTGGCAGTTGTGACCAAGGCTACAGAGGAAAGTAGTTAACCTAAAGGTCTGCGGTTTAAATAGGTTTTTTACACAGGGATATCTAAAAACATTATGGCTGATTAATTTGATATTTAAGTAGATTTTCTGGCAAAACTGTGGGGGACTGTGTATGTGTACGTGTGCCTCTAAACTAGAGGTGTAATGGTACAGTTTTCCCACGGTTCAGTATGTGTCAGTTTTTGCACCATGGTAACAGTACGGTTTCGGTATCTTTAAGAAGCAAAAACATGACCCTTTAATTAAACAGTGAACTTTTAATTTTTCTATAGATCAACTCTCAGAAAACGGCAGCATGACTAACCAGGCCTAGTTTATGTCTGTGATGTGAAATCAAGCAGGAGAAAAACTGAAATTAAAAGTGCTCAGTTTTGATGACCTATAGGTGTTTTGTCTTTTCTATCTTAAATTTACAGCGTATATATGTACAGTACCTATAGTGGCAATATGATTTTTTTGAAAAAAAGATCTGGTATTCCAAAAGTTATCATTACAAAGAAAAGATTTATTTGACAATAGCATATACGAAGTTAAGCATATTGTTCTTAAAAATAAACCACAGGCTGTCACAACACAGTAATTGTAGATAATCGATATTACACACTCCAAAACCCACAAGAGCGCAGAAAGTTTTTATTGTAGCAGGTCCACATAGATATGGAAAACAAAACGTATTCTGGTGAGTGGTTGAGTTATTTTAATAAGGAAATTTACATGAATCAGTTACACGCTAATGAAAGGCACACATTTCACAGCAAACGTTACATTGTTATGTTGCAATAACAAATGCACTCGTACACATTCATTTACACCGTTTAAAGATAAGCTTCAAAGCATGCCGGCCGCTGACCAGCCCCACGGCGTCTCGTTATGTCAGCCAATTGTCCTCAGTCTGCCGGATCACTGCTCATGCAGCATTGTTTTGCTGAAACAACGTCAATTACGTTTGAAGTTTGTGGCAACCTTTAGTCAGGAGGTGGACAATTTATGTCATCTGCTGTTGTATAATGACATTTAAATTCTAGCCCTGGGAAATAAGATGACCCCAATTTTTTAGATGCATTTTTTTGGGAAAAAACACTTGGTTGTATTCATGGCAGTATGTATAGGAAAATGACAGGCGTATCGTAATACCTCGGTTCACATGTGCGTATTGAACCGTTGGGGGCATACCGAACGGTTCAATAATATACCGTGTACCGTTAATTTAAACCAAGGCCAAATCTGTAATTTTTATATATGATAGTAAATGCCTTTCCTAGACCTGACATTTTCCAATCAAGCGGACAAATGCATTATGCCTCAGGATGGTTTTTGCTCAAGCACAATCGCAGGTTAAGTTTGAATTTCTGTATGTACAAATGTAACCATTTTGACATTTGACCTTGGACTCTACACAGTGTTGGGTGTGAAATCTTGAGTGAGGTTTGGGCCTGAATTGTCACATATGAATGATAATACCTCACAGATTTCACGTCTGTCCAATTTACTGCTGTTAAATTGAACTAAATTGTAAAAAGGAACTTCAAGAAAATATACAATATTTACAATACAATATGCAATACAGTGTAAAAACCTTTTATATCATTTTTTTTAAATGAATGGAAAAGGATGACATCTAGCCCTAGAGAACATAAAAAACTTTGTCACTTATGGAAGTCTTGTAACAATCTGCTTATACCAATGTCCAGAAATGCAGTTAATCTTTGCTCTGTTATGTAAATGTGATGGATGGACTGGATGTTTTATTAACCACACTGACTTGCTGTAATCAAAAGCCTCCTATCACTGAAAAATATATTTTTGGGAAAAGATTGTTTCCATTGTTCATTCGTCCTTCCATCCATCCAATTGTTATAGCCGTTTATCCAGTATGCGGTCTGGGTGAGCCTGGAGCCTATCCCAGGTAGCAGACGACACAAGACACCGGTACCGGTCCGAGCTGATGGGACGCCCTAGGCAATTATCACTGCAGGCGCCTCCTACCAAGGTAGAGTGAAACTGGCTGGCAAGTCGGCACCCCCTCAGATGTTGGCGCCCGCCTATGTCACCTATAGAACTGACTGGCCCTGCAAGACACCCTGAACAGGATAAGGGTTCATCATGCAGCGAAAGTCACACCGGGTAATTTAGAGACACTAATTCACCTAACTGTATGCACATACAGTCAGGCCAGGAACTAAACTCATCCCTGGAGATTTGAGGTCACAGTCATACCCATTATTCTTATACGTTATTTCTAGAGTTGAGTAATATATTTAATCTGGCACGGTGTGATTTACATGTCACCATGCCAAAGTGTAATAAGCTGAAATTAGACTGGGTATGACTTTGTGGGTGTGACCTTAGTAGTTGTTACTAATTTCCATTGCTGTATAAGAGGAAAATAAATTAACAGTGTGTGTAGACGCCACTGCACAGCTAACCAGTCTTAAACTTTATTAAACCAAGGTGTATTTACACTGCATAACCTCTGAAAGTTTTCTCCATCATTAACCACAGTACTCACTCAAAAATTTGAGTCTTCCTAAATTTAAGTCATATCTCAATCCAGGTCAATCGAGGTCACTTTTGTGGAATATAAAACAGTGAATCAGCTGTCTTTAATTCTGTGAGTAAATGTTTTCCTAAGCATATATTTTAAATAATCCAATAAAATATCCGCAGTCACAGATTCTTACACAGTTACACAGCTGCAGCTCACAGAGCAAGTGTTTCTTAAGTACTTTGGCTCTGGTTGTGAGTGAGATTTTATTATGCAAACGACCTAAAAGTACGGCCATATTTCTCTAGTCGAGGCCAGAAGTGGACGTTTTCCTGGTCGCCGTTTCTTTTGGAGGGAGAACATAAACTCGAGGAGTTTGAATAGTCATACATAATGTTAGCCCACAAACAAAGCTGCTCAAGCCATGATGTCACCATACTCTCTGTCTGAAATGTGACATCATGTTGGCCCAGCTGAAGACTTTCATTTTGTAAATCTGCTTCTTTTCTGGTCACTTTCCTCATATTCTCAGATCTTCATGCAGATAGCTGTGGAGATCATGTTCACTGAATTGTATCAAATGTGAGAATTACCGTAGAGTAATAAATTCTACAGTACAAAGAGATAGGAATGCAAAATACTTGTAACCTATAACCTATTCTGAAGAATCTTTATGCTGCTGTTGTACATTTGCTTGAACATTGTCATGTGTCAGTAAGTGTCTGCCCCTGATTTTAAGATCTGAGTGTGAATGTCCATAGAGAAGCTACAAATATGCTCAGTAGAAGCTTCCACGGAGCAACTGCATTTGTTACTCTACTCTAATCTTCATATGCTTCATACCATTATCTCAACTTTGCTGCTGCAACCCGTCTGATTTAAATGTCCTGCAGGGAGGGCAGATCAGCCTTACACATGCATTCAGCTGAACATACCGCCCTCTGCAGGGCTTTACGGTCCAGCACAGTGGTTCAAATCAGAGCTGACACAGAAAGATTAGCATTTCACTATCCACCTGCAAAAGTGCAATGCATTCATTGTGTGTCACTTGAAGGTCATCGGGACAGTCTGTCACACTCTCCTAGTCGAGCATATGTACATGCACTATGGCTTAGGTTTGCGAGGACACAGAACTTCCTTTGAATCTATTTTTTACTCATTTTAATTAAAACAATTATTTTTTTAATTGACCAGTCACTTAAATCTAGGCTAATGGTAATATATTTGTATATACTAAAATATTTCTATATACAATTGTGCTATTTACAGTAGTTCTTATATAATTGTGTAATTATTTGCATGCATTTTAGATTGTAACATGCATTTCTAAGTGTATAATTGAATGCAAAAAAAAATTTTTGTTACATGTTCAGTTTTCTGAACGCTTAAAAGATGAAGTAATTACTTTTCATCGTACTTATAACTTGTGCTATTTTTGTACTATCTAGGACAAAGAAAGACAATAATTCGAAAGCCGATAATTCGTAATGACTACCTAATGTATGGGCGGTAAAGGGCTCCCCTGAACAGCACAGCTAATCAGATCAAGCAGCATTCAGTTCAGCGTACAGCCAATACCTAGAGTCTGCACTGGTAGGCTCAGGACGGTCTGGGAGATATAAAACTCCAGGCCACAAACTTCAAAGTGCTTCTCCCTCAGATGAGATGTGGGTCACTGAACTGCTTTAATGTTCTTGGTCATTCCCTCTCTGGGGATCACTTTGTGCGAGAAGCACCAGACAAGGAAATCTAAGTCATCAGCTAAGCGAAAACTAATTTAAGTCCTCTACTGAGGGTCACAGTCACTTAAGTATCAAGCACTTAGTAGGGGTCACAGAGGGGGACATGCGGATGTTTTCTTAATACACTGTAAAATCCTTATGCTAATACATTCCTTTGTGCTCCTAATAAGAAAATCCGTCTTGTCAGGAGGTTAAAAGCATTTGCACAGCTAAAATTCAAAAAAGTGCCATTTCCCGTGGCTACAGGAATATTTAAGCTTGTGGAACAAATCCATCCATCCATCTTCTAACTGCTTATTCTGGGCAGGGACATGGGGGTGGGGTGCAGGACTGGGG
>JAODKC010000117.1:28021023-28039366 GCA_026777985.1 Mormyrops attenuatus | reverse complement strand
GTCGTTGGGGTTGTTGTTTCTG
Source organism: Mormyrops attenuatus (assembly GCA_026777985.1). NCBI lineage: Eukaryota > Metazoa > Chordata > Actinopteri > Osteoglossiformes > Mormyridae > Mormyrops > Mormyrops attenuatus. The sequence continues at coordinate 28,039,344 of JAODKC010000117.1, read as the reverse complement.
TGTGTGTCCCCCCCCCCCCTTTTTTTTTTTCCCTCTTCTCTCTCTTCAAAATTTTTTTTTTTTTTTTATTATTATTTTTTTTTTTTTTATTTTATTTTATTTCCGGAGTTCGGAGTGGCCACACTCTTGTACCTTTATTTCAATGTAAAATAAAGTTGTCCTCCGGAGAGGGGGGGTGGTGGCAGGCAGTTAAAAAAAAAAATAAAAAAAATTATGTGGGGGATCATTCTGGGAGACAGAGGTCAAAGGTCAAACAATCCATGGACACCTGTGAACACTGTTCCGCTGGGATGCATCATGTAGACAAGCGTCTCTCTCCCCGAAAAGAAAGTTACTCTGTTAGAGAGAGACCCTCACAAGGGCTGAAGTGGTAAAAGCATGTAACTTTGAAGAAAAACAGGAAGACCTCAGGCAACTTCTGGAGCTCTCCTTGAGACAGCTTTCCCACTAATCGTTCCCACATTGGGCTGTAGTTTTGCAGGTCATTATTACAGTACAGAATAAGAGGTGCGATTAGCTAGCAGGATATCATGAGGAAGAGACCCTTTAAGACTTTCCAGGCCATTCGGGCTCAATAAAGGAGGGAACAGGGACTGCTCAGCTGTGCAGCCTTCCCCTGGTACTGTTTCAAGACTTTCAGTTAGGTATGTAAGTAATGTCTGGTGGCAGTTCCTCAAAATACATGCCAGTTTGCCCAGATACTTATGTTTTAGAAACAAAAAAACATCATGTCACAAAACACTCTTGCTATATCTGGTTTCATGTGATCAAAGGAGGTTGTGACAACATACTTAATTAAAGACCTAATTACCGGCTGCTGCCATTGAGAGATTTACTCGTGGGTTCCAGTTCCAGGGAAAATTATAGAAAATCGGATACTTTCGTCTTAGAACAAAGTATGTATTACGCAGCCGGTTAGTGGTACCAAAACATTTCATATTTTCAATTATTTGAGAATTTTATGTGTGGTGTTGTGAGAAAGGTGGAGAGGTGGCTCTGAGGCTAGGGATCTGTGCCTGCAATCAGAAGGTTGCTGGTTTGAATCCTGTGAATGCTAGGAGCAATCCTACTCCATTGGGCCCTTGAGCAAGGCCCTTAACCTGCAATTGCTTCATCCGGGGTATGATGTTAATCTACATCCGGCCCTATAAGGAGGTCCTCAAACTTGGGGGTTGGTGGCAGGATTGGCACTCCAGCCGCGGGGAAAAAAAAAACCTCACACTGGTCCATTCGGACTAGTGTGGTGCTGAGGTATCGCCTGCTGCACTCAGATTCTCACTCAGGTGGTGTGGTGGGTGTGGCAATGCACCGTATCAGTGCATACTCCTTACCTCTCTCTCTATTGTGAGAAAATTAATAAATGTGTCACTGACCGTACGTATTCAGCAGTAACGGTAACATCTGCATTTCTTGAGACATTTAAAACCTGGTTACATTTCTCAAGAGTAATCTTTTTCCACTAATTTAATCATAACCCTTCTAATAACTTCCAAGTTCAAGAAGACACGTTTACTGAAGAAGGCAAGTTTTCTGAACTATGCAACTACATCACTAAATGCTGAATATGGATGTTATCAGAATATACAACTGATATGCATTACACATGTAATACGCATGTATCGTTTGTGACAGCAATGGATAAAAGCAGCGGTGAAAAATCAGCCTCATTCGCTGTTGCATGACAATTAAATATCAGTGTCTATGCTGGTAGTGTAGTGTTTATGAGCTGTTATACAGCAGGTCATTGATTTGGCTAACCATCTCATGCTCACTAACTCGCCAGTGACTCCCACTGCTTTCAAACCAACAGTGATTCGTTGTGTTATTTTAATTATTTTTATGTGCACCACATTGGGCCGCCGACTGGTACAGCGCTAAAACAAAGCTGCAGTGTTTCCGATGACGTTCAGACATGACTCAGATCGTGGAAGGGAGCCTTCCAATTTTGGGGTGTAACAGACTACTGACATCTAAATGACGTCTCAGTCAAACAGCCTAACTCCCCCTCCCCATTTGGAGGGTCATGTTTCTGGAGTGGGGAATCATACGGAAAATGAGCCCTGCTTATGCAACCTTTCTGTACAACACGTGGGGGAAAATATATGGAACTGCTGGGTCTGTTTTGTGCATTTGTCAGTTAATGTCCAGTGCAGATTTGATTTAGCCAGTTAACACTAACTGCTAGTATTAATCAAGCTGCAATGCAGCTAGAGATTCTGGTATTGAGAGTTGCTACATCCAGGACTCCATTTAACTTGAAGTGTTGCCATTAAATGAAAGTGATTCCAGATAAAACTCCTGACTAGGTAACATGAGAATGAGGAAAGAAATTAAGAGGCAATGTGGTAGTCAATGAGGAGCCGTTCTCTATACTCACTGGCTTTGACTTAATGGCAGTGCGACAAATGCCTGTATGAGTTGCTGCAGTTGGGACAGTGAACAAATCGACATGCGGTGGGACTAAAGGACAGGATGGGAGGGTCATTAGCAGCCTTGGTATACAGCAGAAGGGGACAGCAGGGCATGTATGGAAGACTGTCATTTTGGCTATAAGTGAGGACCAGCTTGCAGGCTAATCACGAGCATCTGAGCAAAGGTTCCTGGCTGTCTTGGAAAAAGTACTATTTGATATTCTTACCCATTAATAATCGATTACATGTGTGTGGTGCTGTTTGCCCCTGAAACGTATGCACTCTCCCCAGCCTAACACACCCTATTTAAATGTCTTAAAACAACAGATCCAGCACAGCATTTAAAATTTAAATGTGACTTTTGGTATTCAAAGGTTGTGGGTGAAATATTCTGTACTCTTTACTGCCCACATCTGTTATCCAACTAATGCAGAAATTCCTTAAAGAAATACAAATTCTAAATAAAAATTTTTGTCTTAAGCTTAAGTAAAGATAAAAAAATTAAGGTTTAAATATAGCCCACAACTAGATGATCCTGGTGAAATTTTTATTATGCCCATATGTCACTGGAGTTCATGGTGATAACTTGGCGATAACAAAAATAAGACAGAAATGATTTATAGTTATCCAAGGGTTTATTTCTTGCTTTAGGTCATTGAAACCAGATATTTCGACTTCCAGCCATTTTACAATCACTCTTAGTTTCCAGTGAGGGAGAGCTCTGTTTCAACTACTTGCAAAAGTCACTGAAGCCTTTAAATGATGAATTGCATCATGAGATGGTCGGAGTATGAATATGGCAGCCAGTGGTGTTGTAGTAGTCAATATTTAACAATCTCAGTGTTTGTGTATGTGTGTGTGCAATTTAAATAACACCCAAAACACCAAACGAATAGCCCTTAAATATAAATACTGTAGCTTTGTGTGTATATACCATTAATTTTGAGTAATATAAGGGTTTACGTTTGTTCAATAATGATTTGTTAAGTAAGACTTCCTCAAAGAATTAATCGAATTCTGAATTCATTCTCTGCTGATTGTTGTCAAATATCAGAAAAAATCTTTATGCAGGTGGAAGGCATACGGTCAACAAACCATTCTTCTGGATTGTGTCATTTCCTTAATAGTCCTGGTGATTTTTTTTGCCATTTGGTATATATTTTGTTTATGTTCTCTAGCTCACTGCAACATTCGCCATAATTGAGGGTATGCTTTGAGCTCACTGGGCTATTCCCTGCAATAAATACAAAAATTGTTTAAATGTGAAGCCATGAGGCTCTTGTCTCATTCTTTGGTCTCCTCTTGTGGTCAGAGAAGGGCTTTCATGGAGCACCAGAAGATAAATAACAATCATTTTGCTTTGACCATCCTTCCTTTTTAATCTTGTCTCACCACACCAGCGGAGAAACAGTCCCAGTGACACATCTGCCCGCTCAGTTCGCTGGGGTGGACTTTGCAGGACAAACTGTGAAGTTGAATGCCATGTCTCTCCAATGTTTAATGGAAATGCATAACATCCTGATAGCAGCAGGGAGTGGCCAGGAGTCATTGTACACATGCCAAAGTACACAACTGAACAAGCACAGCTTTTAAGCAATGCAAGCACACATCAATAAACATGATCACTCTATTTTCTGTGCTAGTAGATGGTTACACAATAGGGAAGGTCTCACTTTAAGGTATCATGTATAAAAACGTTTGCAAAGGACTGCTTTTTATTAATGATTAATAAAAGTTGTACAACAGCACTGTATTCAGAAAGCAAGATTTGTTATTTGACACTATCTTTTAATACAAAAGGGTACAATTTAATTATAAATGACCAGATATTGCTTATTTTGATTTTGTACAAATTTATACATTATAGAGGACATATACCAGGGAAATTTACTTTAGAACTGAAACTGTTACATACCTATTACTGTTAAATGTTGTTTTGCTGATAAAATAAGAGAATATTATATCAAAGGTGATGAATGATTTCTAGATGTATGTAACGATTATAAAAGTGGAACACTGACTCGTCCGCCAGTATAGTATATTTATATATTGTATATTTAGTATGTGAAGCTGCTACTATGTGATTCAAGATGATTATTATTGATTTTTGTCGACATGAGCTTCCCACAGGCTGGAAAATTGTGAAATGTTCCTGCAGAGTCAGACCCACACGCCCCGTTGGCTTGGTTTTGGCAAAGGAGCCACACTGGCACAAACTCGTGGCAGCAGCGGCGGGCCTGCGTGGTCCAGTGACAAAGCATGAACGTTTATCTTGCCCTGTTTTCCCTCAAAGCCCGTCTGGGTGTGATTTCTCGGAAAATGTCTGCTCTATTTAGTCATTTTTGTTTATTTATTGATTTTGGCACTTTGTTCCTTCTGTGGTGCATATGTATTTAGCATCTATTTTGCCATAAAAATGAGAAAATTAATGAAATACGTGATATGAGAAAAAGTGGATATTATTATTAGTATTAGCATTAGTGTTATTTGTAGTACTGTTATTATTGTTTATTTTTATTTAATACTATTATTATTATTAAAAGTAGTAGTAGAATTAGTACTATTATCATTATAATTATATAATTATTATTTTTCCACACAGAACCACCTAACCTCATAGCCTATGTTTACATTTTCTGCCATTCATCACTTTCTATAATAGACTCCCAGGCCTGCCATTTGGTTGTTTGTTTACAGTACACTGTGTGTGTGTGTGTGCGTGTGTGTATAAAACATACTGTGTCTTATCCTATCTGATGAGTCAAATAAATATACATCATTTTTTATTTTTTAGTACTTAGCCTCTTGGTTTTTATCTGCGAATTTCTCTGTAGCAGCTCATCTTAATTCAGTTTTTTGTATCCCGCCTTGTTTTATTACCGTTACACTACAAGTCGCCATTCCGTACCATTTGAAATGCTATTAAACGGTCACCGATCCTGCAGAAGCATCCCAGCTGACAAAGTAAAGTTGGCTTTAAGCTGTCTCTTTCTTTCTTACTTTCAGTCTTTAATTTTTCACCTTAGGCACTTCTTAGCAACAACGGTTGCACATTCAGGCTGGCACTGAGTGAATTAATGTATTTATTCTGTGGCACAATAACTTTATTAATGACAAAACAGTAATTTTATTGACAAATGACAAAACGTGAAAGGCTTTACTGATCTGAAGTCTCACTACAAAGTGGAAATGAATGCAGTTAGTTAAATCAATTAAACCATTTAAATTAACATGAGTCCCCTTCCTCATTGCTCTCCCCCCACAACATCCCATCCTGGCGGAATTAAAACAGAAAGGTACAAAAAAACATCTTGGCCAGAGACAAGAGAACAGAGTGGAATGAAGTGGTTGTTCTGTGTTCCTACTGCGTGCAGTAAATGCTGCAATTTCACCCCAGCCAAGACCCCCGTGTACCACTGGCCCACCCCTAAGCACCTCGTGCCCCCACTGCCTGGGTGCCTGCGTCACATTCGTTGTGCGATAATGCGACCCACATGCGACTGCTTCCCTGTGCCTTGATCCAAGCTGCAGGGATGCAGAAGAGGGTCACTATTAATGGGATCCCAGAGGCCACTGTTTCTTCAGCAGGTAACGGTTTTGTATCATTGCCTATTTGAGCAGGAAAGTGGAAGAGAATCAGCAGCTTCCCATGTATCATAAGCAATGTCAGACAAATGTATTATGAAATGATACCGTCTCACCATGCATTTGGACACTGAGCACTTTGGCAGTGGCTCTCCCTCTAATCAAAAGTGTACATCCTGTGTAAGAGCATGAAACAAGAATATCTGTTTGAATCAAAGGCAGAGTCAGACCCAGTACGCACAATATTCCAGGCGATATTCATCAGGTAGTTTTGACGCCATCAAATGTCGCTGACGATGTAATCGCACTAGCACACCCCTTTAAAGACTGCCAAAGATTTTCTACCAGATGCGTGAAATGTCAAAGTTCTGAATTGTCGCAGCTGAAATGTATCTGCCTTCAGCTCATTTTGACCAGCATGCTTTTCCAGTTCACGCCAGTTACGTTTGGCGCCTTCTCCATGGAAAACCTCACACCCTGTGTCATCGTGGGCCCAGATTGAATTGCCACTCTCCTAGTTCATTTTGCGCTCACCAGTAAACAATTATTGTGTTACTCTGAAGCCTGGCGTTAACTGCTTTAGGCTCTTTGGATGCAGAACTTGGTTATGCATTTATAACCTTTCCATAAAATGGTCAGATATTCATTTAAACCATGCCTTTTGAGGTTCAAAATTAAATCTTCTTCCTCTAGCTACAGGCCTTTAACTCACACACACAACGAAACAATATCCTACCCCCATATTGGCATTATCTTTACCCTGTTTGGATGAATCGCCAAGTTTCTCTAAACACATTTGACACAGAGTTTCAGCAGACGCAACACATCACTCTAAGCTAAGAAAATAAGCCACGAGGCAGCCTTCGGTGAAGCAGTCGAGGAAGAGGATGCTATTGCATGGCCTCCCAGCAGAGCCCCTTGCTGGCCACCTCTGGAGGAATAAGTGCACAAGCAGTCCATTGTGTGGAGCACAGCTTCAGGTTTGCAGTCTGGATGTGTTTCTTGACAGAGCTAGATAGAGGTGACCTCCTCCTACTCCCCTCAGTGTTTGTCAAATAAAGACACTCATATTCACACTGCCTTTTACAATAGCATGTCGCTAATGTTAGGTATGAGACACTAATTTTCACAATAAAAAAATTCAAGCATCGTTACATCTAATTAAATCTGATTAGCATGGGGTTTTAGCATATCGAGGCTTTAAAAGTTCCCGTGGCGGCCTCATTCATGTGAACTTGAACGTCAGTCTACTGTTGACTTTGCCTAGTCGATCGTGAGAGCCGATATTTATACCTCACTTCTGCTACAGCCAAAAAAAATGTTATTTTTAAATATAAAGCTTGTTACGGATGTTTATATGTGGGTCATGATAGGAAAATAGCATAACAGTGTGATAAGAGAAACAGTATAGTTCCCATTACTAGAGATAACAATACAGCACCAACTGTCAAGTTAAATTGTCCATGAACCGTCCATCCTATAATTTTCCAATTTCTCCATAAATAAGGTAACGCTCGTTTGTGCCCATTCAGCCGGTCCTGATCACAGTGGCTGAGAATCTGAAGTGTGGTCAAACCGCAGCCTTCGCAAGTGCCACATAAGCGCAGAGAACATCCACGGATACAGACAGGGAAGGACACGTTCTCAGACCACCCAGATGCCCGGGAACATTGCATTTTATGGCAGCTGGAATGAAACCTTGTTTAAAGAAAAGATGAGCAGGGGATTCCAGTCATCTTACTTTCCCAGGCTGTATACAGTATACAGAAAAAGGCTATCGGTAACCTGCCGGATGATACCACTGGCTTATAGGTGTAACGACTCTTATTAAACAAACAGGAAAAGCCTATTTTGGGTTATAAGGTACCCTTTCTGGTAGCAGAGCAGCAGGACACGAAAAGCTTTGGTACATTTGTAAGCCAAAAACATTACAACATAAGAAAAATGTAGGAACAGATCAGGTCAACACTGAAGGGCAAAGTGCAGCTATGTTTTTGGGTGCGAACAAAAAGGCTTCAGCTCAAAGAATAGCGCAGTAAAGAGCAGCACTGTACGACAGTGGCCATACAACTGGTTTAAGCCAACAAAAAGGCAAATCCTTCTAACATTTTTATTTTGTGTTTTTTTTGTTTTCTGTTTGGCAACGTGGCAGCGGCATGGTGGTGCGGTGGTCAGCACAGTCGCCTCACGCTTCTACAAAGCAGGGTCTGATTCCTTGGCCCGGCTCTACGTCTGTGGAGTTTGCACGTTCTCCCTGTGTCGTCATGTCCCCCGGTCCAGAAACATACTGAGGTGCACTGGAGTTTCCAAAATCGTGAATGGTGCTGGTGCCTTATCCTGGGTTATTCCCTGTCCATAAGCTCAAAGGCGCCCCCATGACCTGGTATAGGATAAGTGAGTAATGCATTATAGACATCTTCATAATGCATTATAAGGGTCAGTATAAGAATTGATAAAGCATTACAGCATCTTCTTTTGACAGTCAATAAGCATTATAGTGTTGATTATAATACTTCATAAGCTCCAGTGAAGCTCTCATCTGTAATGTGCTACTCCACAATACATTATAATGGCTGGTACAAGAATTAAGGATGCTTTGTAATGCATTATAAAGTACATTATATAGTGCATTACTGATGAGAGCTTCATAGAGCATTCATAATGCATAATAAACATGGCTATAATGTTATGCCTTTTTATAAATATTTATAGCCATGTGTGTATTGCTTTATGAATGAATTATAATGTGTTATGATTGTGTTAATAGATTCTTATAGAGATGCCATTAATAGAAAGGGTTACCGACTTTTGTGTACTCCCACTGAGTTCAAAAAGATGGTACCTTTGCTTGTCACTGGGGCTGTACCCTTATAATTGTACCTTTTAAGGTACAGAAATGGACTCTGAGAAACAATTCTGTACCATTGATGGTACATTAATGCTGTTTGTACCAGTGACAAGCAAACGTACAAATTCTTACCCTTTTTTTTGAGAGTGTAAAAGTCTGGTGTCCTGCGTGTGTGGTCAAGTTCAAAGCTAGCTTCAGTGAAAGCCTCCTTCGGCAGATGTTTCAGTTTGATTCCTAGGAGCTACAAACAGTTAGGTCAGGTCAGGCTGGGGAGCATGCACTGGTACACACGACAAAACACCTCAGGATCCCAGTTGGTGAGCCCCCAGGCCGACACGCGTTCCAGTACAACCCTCCGGAAATGGCTGTCTATCTGCCGCAGCCAGGTGTTATGTGGGCGTCCCATTGATCCGGCCGCTCAGGTCCTCAGCAATAAGGATCCTGTGAGCTGGATCAACCTCAGGGAAATGTACCACATGGCCGTAGCGCCATCACTGATGCCTCCTCACAATGTGGGTGCATTTGCATGTGCCTCATGCTGGACTCCCTGACCAACCGTTCATTCGACACAAAGTCAAACCAGCAGTACCCAAGGATTCCCCAAGAGACACAGTACCAAAGCAGTTACAGTTACTTAAACTTCAGAACTTTGTTAATTCAGGTTCCACCATCACAAAACTACTACATCCAGAACCGTAACCATCAACTAAATAAAATAGACCACACTGAGCTTACTTAAAATATAATTCAAATAATGACAGGAATTCTTCCCATGAATACAGCTATTTAAAACATTTTTCATCACAGGTGGAGGTTTCAGGTCCAGAGAGTACAAATCCAGACCAAGATTTTGTTTCAACCAACCAGCTGAGTATAAAGAGTCACAGTCTGAGAGCACTCAACAAAATCTTGGTCTGGATTTGTACTCTCTGGACCTAAAATCTCCACCTCTGGTCTTCATTACAAATAGAAAACTGGTCAATGTGCCCTAAATTACGCTCTATTTCAAATTGTTGTAATGTTATTATTTAAATATTTGCAATTCTTAAACTAAGAATCAACTCAGCTTTGTTGAAGGGGCCATGAATGTCACATGGTCTGAGGAAAGTATTCATTTAAAGTCTATACATGTCAAACATCAGCACCTGTCATGAAAAACCGTGCGATAATAGCACCATTCTTCACGAGAGATAGTAATTTTCTCAGACAGTGCCTGAAAATTTAAATTATTTACTGTTATGTGTTGCCTTCAACATGTGTTACAAAAACATTAAATAAGGCTTCCTGTGCATGTCAAAATAATCCTTTTTCCCAGGGGAAAGTATCATTTCATGTGCCATACGGCCTCACCACATTAGGATATGCATGAAGAGTATATTCTTCGTAGGCGCAAAACCTTAGTCAGCAAAATGCTGGGAAGAGAAGATAAGTGACTGTGCATGTTGGAAAAGGGAACTCAGGAATTAATTTATCACATAATATAAATTTAATATGAAATAAAAGCTTATATTTAAAGAGTTGATTTTTTTGTGCAGTAATTTAAAAACAAAAAAAAAAACATCTATAAAAATACACACAAATTTTCAAATAATAATAAGGGTTTTTTACTTTGGGGTCACTTTTAGTTGTCATATTACTGTTTATTAAATTCTTGTTCAGACTGTTGACAGCTGTAGCTCCGATATTTGGCAGGGCGCAGCTGAACAGATCCTCTTTGTTTTTCACAAAAATGGAACCATATTTGCTGTTTGTGATGCTTCCACTTTGTGTTTTAAATCTAATGAGCAGAGTGGATCTAGCATATCTTCTGTGGCTGAGGAATGATCCACTTAGGCATATAAATAAAATATTTCCCATTTCTTGCCCTGGTTACTCATGAAAACCACACCTGGGCTCAATAGTATGGGCACTACATTCGTCTCACTTTTCAGAGTAAATGAGCGTGCCCTCTGGTTTATATATATATATATATATATATAGTTCTCAAATAGGGTAAAATGGGGAACCTTTAGAAATAGTGTTGACTGGATTACGTTACATTTCTGTTTTCTATGTTATACCAACCAACAATGGTGCAGCTTGTCATGACCCTCGTCATCACAAATCGTTGGGAGGAGATGAGATAAGGGGATGAACAGCCTTTAGGAAACAGCAAACTGTGAGACAGTGGGATAAGAACCTCGAAATGAGGTGACTTCCCGGTGACTTCTCTGTGTGTCATGAGTTACATTTCTTTACATGACAGTAATGCCATAATTTAGTAGTTAAAAAACTGTAATATATGATGATCAGTGCCTCTAGTAACATATGAAGGTAATATATGGGTTTTATACACTTAGAGTGTAATGACTGTATCAGGCCTTGGTGCTAAAGTACCCCTATTTATTCAATAAATCCCCAAGTTCCCCAAAATTTGCAGCAGCATAGCAGTACAAATCTCCCAGTCTGTTTACTTTGCAACACCCTGGCCAAGGGCACCACCTACTGGAGCAGTCTAGGGCTGTGTTAAGCCCATCAGGCTCCTGTGCCAAGATCCCTTGTTTCGTTTGGCAGCATGATGCGCCCAGTACACTAAACAGACATCCACAGAGTTAGCAGCAAACGTGTGTCTTTACCGCTGGAGCCACATCTGGATCGCATTTTCTCGCATATGTTGCTCTATACATACATGGATACACATACATGAGACTGACTTGCTCACAGTTCTTTGTGTAGGTAGGTATGTAGGATAAGCGTGTGACATCAGGCAGCTGTCCCTGACAGTGATTGATGGGAGTATCTTATAGCAGCAGTGGTGTATTGAGACCAACTGCTTTCTGCTGTATGGTGGCCACAGTGTGATTAATCTGTGTGAGAACGTTTAGAAGGAAAAAAAAAACTTGATTTCATGAGTTTCATGACTTTCTTCCTTCCTTGCCTCTCTTTTAGCAATTAGTGGGTAATTAGCTTCCCCTTCATGACTCTTCTGGCTTTTCAGTTGCCCGGGGTTAGGCATTGGGACGTCTGGCCTTTGAGAAAGGGTGGATAGTTTCCTTGAGACTGAAGGTTTTGTTCTTTTATCTCAGAGGCTGTGCAAGGAACTGGTGACAGCCTGAGGTAAGGGCGAGGGCTTGTCCAAAAGCCATGCCGTAGGGGACGGCGTTGGCTTTTCCAAAATGCTAATGCGGGCCTTCATTCTCACCCTCGTGAAGACCTCCCAGGGGAACATGAATTTATGGTAGTCTTTTCATCACTCCCATAGGACACTGTAAGCATATACGGCAACAATAGGGGAGAGCGAGGGAGACGAAGCTGTCTCCCATTAAAGCTAGCGCAACTTCAGCCACTTGGCCTGACTGCCGCAGAGTTCACTGAAAGCAGATGAATGGCGTTTTGCGGTGGGCCCCAGCCCCTCCGCGAGTCGGCCAACCTGCTCCCAGCTCCCCAAGGACATGGCGTAATCCCCTCCGGATGAGCGCCTGGATATGGGCCCATGGGAACAGACCGAGACAGAAGCCCACTGTGGCCCGTCGATGGGAACCACTAAGAAACATACACACACAAACACATGTAACACAAATACACACAGGCACATGAATACACATGGCACCGGCATAAAGAGGCGTAAAACAACAATATGCGAGGTACAGAAGTTCAAGTAAAGCTTAAAAAGGAGAAAAATGTACAGAGGCGATCCACTAAATCAGTAGCGATTTTAAATAAAACCCATTCATCTTTCATTGTTACTATATTCACTGACCAAAAACTATGAATATTGATGCTCATTGAAATTCACCAGCTTACTTTTTGTTCCCGATTATACTATTTTATTTCCGAACATAATTCAGGGCAGTCACAAATGGAAGTTGGTATTATGTTTGTTTTTGGTTCTTTCAGGACAGAGAGAGCAGTTCAGGCATTATGTTTTGCTGGGCCAAAGTCGGTTTCATCCTCCATAAGAAAAAGCGATGCAGCGACCGCAGAGGATGCGGAATAGTTGCTTTGCAGTGCGATTACAGTGTGTGGGGACAGACACCATCCCATCAACACTGCGAGAGTGCCATTGAGTGTAAACTTCCCTATAACATCTGGACACAAGAAATGGGATGGAAAATGTTCCACACGAAGCATGTGAAACTCTTTTTTAAAGGTTGCGTTCCCAGACAGAAGAGAAGGCTGACGCAACAGCTTTGGCCACCAAAGGAGATGTACACTACACAAGAACGAGGGCCAGAATGCAACAGTGTACTGCCTTCTGTGTCTGTACGGCACTTCGCATTCATTTCTATTTAAGGAAGTAAAGGAATAGACTGAATAAATAGCTAATACAATAGTCAATAACATACCCCGCAGATTAAAGTTCACAGAGGGGAATGTTGGAGAGATAAAAAATATGCATTCCTCTTCCCCGAGACAGGATTGCTAGAAGGGCCTGGAGTTTCTCCCAGACAGCAGACGGGATGCCAGCCCATCACAGGGCATATGCCCTCATACACAATGGACTATCAAGAAATGCTGATTCACCTAGCAGCGCGTCCTTGGGATGTAGACGGAAACCCATACGGCACAATGAGGATGAGAAAACTCGGGGTGGGATGCGAGCCCAACCCTAGAGGTGTGAGCTGATGGTCCACGGACTGTACAGAGTAAATTCTGAGAGGTGTGGATGTGCACTGATAACAATAAGGCAGTCTTTTCGGTGTGAGGCTTCTTTTGATTTTGTGTGATTTCATAACCTCCCACTCACAGCTTGCCTTGCTCTGATGCTTTCATGCTGTTATCCTGGAGACAGATGAAAGAAATCTAGCTGTTTGTTATTAAATTATTCATTAATGTATTTATACGTTTAACCAAAATATTGTTGTATATAAAATAATTACTGAAACAATTACAGCTAAAATAATAGTTCATAATTTAATTTCAGTGTGATGGGATGTTTTTTGGGGGGGGGGGCAAGAGCAATAATGAATTTTCGGGGCAAGTTGCTTCACTCCTTCAAGTCGCTCTCACGCTGATTTCGCTCCATAATTAAAGCCACGTAATCGCTCTTTGACAGGCTTCAATATTCAGCAGAGTGGGGACGACCTTTGACGCACAGCCCAGGGCCCTCGTATATCTGCCAAAAGCAAGAGTTCCTCAATTCTCGTTTGTTTGGGTTCCTGGCCATCCATGACCTTGGCTCTTGATGGAACAAAGGACTGCAGGAACATATTTTACTGCCTTTATGATTTGTTGACATGCGAATGTTAGTTTACAAACTATTGCTCAATAAATGGAAGTATCACTGAGTCTCAATCTGTTAATAACGTTCAGTGTGAGAATCGAGAGTTTCCCATTCTGCCTTAAACAAATGAAAATATTAAACTTATGCGATTAGTTTATTTTTATAGGAGATTATTCAGACGGGAGAAGACAAAAATCTTAATATTATATTGTGACGAGTGAAATTCGAAATTTAAAAGTGCTTATTTGACAGGATTTATCTGGGATTCTGCTACAGATTAAACTCTCAGAAGAGGGGAGGTTGTGCTGCCCATGGTTCTGATTTCATGGATGCCTTAAGAGGTGCTAAGATACTAACCATTCTTATGTGTGTGTGTGCGTGTCTGGATTAGGGTTATATTACTTTGTGGGGACTGAATGCCCCCCACAATGTGATAAAAACCTGCAATCTGTGAATGCAATCAAAAAAATTTTAAAAAAAGTATTTTGTTTGGTTACTTATGGTTATGGTTAGGGCTGGGTGGGGGTTAAGGTCGTCATGTTGGGATTAGAGTTTTCCCCATAGAAATGAATGGACAGTCCACACAAAGACATAATTACAAACCTGTGTGTGTGTGTCTGTGTGTGTGTGTGTGCGTGTGTATCCAATGAGAAGAAAACTGAAAGATTGAAAGAACAAATTGTGTTAGGCGTGACATGTGGTTGCCAAAAGATTGCTGAAGGACCTTCAATATTATCCTGGCAACCATTGTGACACAAATGAATCAATGCACTGATCAATAAACCATTTTCAGCAGTGGTGGTTGCTGTCTCACCTCATCACACACAGTATCCTATTGCTCACTTAATAAGGAGCCTCATAGCTCTATAGAGTTCACACAGAGCAAATGCAGAGATTAGCACATCAGAAGGCTTCAGTATAGCCGGGGCGATATTTGCTTTCCAGCTCACAGCAGTTACTTTGAAATACAAACCGATACTTGATATTGTGTCAATAAACATCCTTGTAAATTTGCTTATTTTTTTAACTGCTTGATCTAGAGCAGGGGAGGAAGGGTTACTTTATCATTTGCATTAGTGATCTGATTTTCACCAATTGCATAGAACCAGTGGATCACAGGCATTTCTTTTGCCAGACAGAAGACTTTGTGAAATTCAAACTCAAGGGTTCCTTTTCTTTGTTTGTATTAGTGCGATCTGCCAAAGGGCTTGGCAATAGAAGAGAAAATACATACTGCATAATGAGTACAGCTCTAGGTAAGAATGTGTGTTACATTATTTATGAAATTCTGTAATATGTGCCAAACAAAACTGAATCCTTTGAACAGAAATGTTTATACATTGTCACTTCCATGACATCACACAATGCCACAGCTGAAAACTGGGCATTTTAAAGTGCTCTGTCATAATCACAAGTTAGCAGATCAATACATTAATAAATAAGAATTGCATGTCTCTATAACAATTCAGTCTTGTTTTACAATGGCAAGACAAAATAAACAGTAACTGGACATTTAGGTATGGGCCAGAAAACTGAATGCTTGGCATGTCAGCATCAAGAAGAACTTGGATGGACGTTATGAATCTGGTTCTGCAACATATCAGTATGCAGTATTTTTGTAACCACGACGCAACTTTTTAAAATATCTTCAAAACAACATCTTGGCAGAAATGGCCACTACTCCAGAAGGCTTAAATAAGCTATGAAAAATTAATTAATCAAAGCCTTGCTTGGTTTCCAACAACTCAAGAAGACTTATCCCTTAAAATGTGCATCCTGTTAGTACTGACCTTGTGCAGAGATCGAGCTTGGGTAATGTGGACACAGATATCGCACCATCAAATAAGTGCCAGGTTTTGTCCTGGGCCCTGCGTCATTTTATGAGACCAGTTCAGATACATCACAAACATTGGGTTCCTGGCTCTCCAGACTGGCCATCCACCAAGCTTCCAGTCCCAAGTGGAAACAGTATCCTTTGCCTGCTTCCAGATATAACTGAAACAAATGACCAAGCTCATTTTCTCAAAGCTTTGGTTCCTAGGTTCAAGCCAGAAGGGTGTCATTACAAGACTTTGGCATAGGCGCGTAGTGGACATTGTGGATAGGCTGCGGCACCGCTTGCGGTGGATAAAGAGCCCAGCGGCACATCTGTGGAGTCCTGCCCAAGAGACCAACTGTCCAGGAACAAAATGTGCCATAAAGGAATGGACGAGTCATCACAGATGTTACTGGGGATAACTCAAGGGCCCCTGTTTCTACCATTGAACGGAGATGTAAAAAACTGATGTCATACTCTCTACATGTGAAAACGCTTTAATCTCAAAGGACGGAGAATGACCACTAACATCGTCTATACAAAACGTACAATTCCAATGGATTCTGTTGTATATAACATTGAAACTTTGCAATATAATAGCATTTACAAGGAATAGTGAAAGAGTAGTATACAGTACTGATAGTGAGAGCAGATGGTCACTCTTATGTTAATACCCAAATGCAGTGTATCTGCATTAAAATGAAATGCAAGGGAATCATTATGTGCTTCACCTCGATGCTTGAGGAGAATTGCACGCATCCTGTTCATCTTATGAGCAGCCTGGGATAATGCTGACTGTGTGTCCTGCTAATGGATTTGGTTGCACGACGTTGTACACGGACGCAGTTCTCTTCTGCTTCCTTCCGTTTGTTAGGCTGAGCTTCCTCCCTTGGCCTCACTGCCAGGGATGATTGCTTTTCAAACAAAACCCAATGGGGGAAAAAAACTGACTTCCCAGGACAGATGCAGCTGGGCATCAAATACTGTACCCCTGTCTCCAGATCTAGATGTTGGAGAAATGTTTACTGGTCGTATTTTTACAGATTTCTTAACAAAATATTAATCCATTTTCCACTTAATCACTTATCTACTTACTTATCTCCACAATAATCACGTGCTATAATATTTCTAATCTAGATTTACTGCACATTAATTGCATTAGTTTGATTCGAAAATTATTACATTTTCATCTAAACTAATGAACAGGTTAGTTAAACATGGCACACTGCATTTTGATCTAATTTTCAAAAAATCCGACTGACATGTAGTATGTGTTCATTTGTTTGATTATCCTGTGAATTAGTCTGGAATGTTTCTGTCTTAATAACTTGCAAGACAGAGCAGGGTGGGATCTGGTTAAAGATATTGACTGAAGACTGTCCGTTTATGTGTCACGAGAGGCCTCACTAAAGCATTCCTTAATAATATAATACCTTTATTTTCACTATACGCAGCAGGTGCAACAAATGCAATACCTCCTATCCATGTAGTGATATAAATGTTACCTTGAAAATTAGAATCACATCGTTAAATGTAGGTCTTAAATTGATTCTGACAGCAAACTTTTGATATTGGATATTGCAACTCCCTACTGTGCAGTATTTCTGCTGCAAAATCTTACTAATTAATTATGTTCTAAAATTAGCCACGTTTTATGCATGCAATACATGGATGCCTTTTATGCAGTGATACCATCTGGCACCCGTCATGATGCACTGTATGAATTAATAGGTCTGTTTGTTTTTTTTTTATCCAGAAACACTTCTTCTACTTTTTTAACAGCTTTATACTACCAATTAAGGTCAGGGAAGCCATGGACATCTCCTGGGACTTTGTTAACTAGCAACATTAATTTGTACTGGGCTACTTGACAGTACCATAAGAATGAGGAACCCCTTAGACCAGGCCAAGCAGTTATGGATGATGGAAGAAAATAAGGTAATATTGATCTATCATGTATCAGAGACTGTAGGCTTTGTAAGAGGCAAAGACTCTTAGTTAGTGCTAGTTTTTTCTTTAATTGAAAGGCATCCATAACACACAGAACAAAACTATCTTTCAGCCCTGTCTACATGAACCTTTTGCCTGAGCATAGTTATTACATGCAATACAAGTATTAGACATAGAAGAAACACGGACCACTTAAAACTTTAAAACCATCAAAATGAATATAACATGCTGACATCTAGCCGTACGCTTGGTAGCCTTACATATGCCAGAGTGAGGGCTGTTCCCCTTTGCTTCCAAAGAACAAAAGCATTTTTTCTTTTCATTTTCACCCACTTTCTAACTATGCCTAATCTTTTATCCTGTCCCTTTTTTGGCAAATAAGGACTTGGGTGGGGGGGGGGGGGGGGTATAGGGTTGAAATAGTGTACATTTTAAAACACAAGGAGTAAAGAAAACACAATTCAGAAAAAAACAAGTAATTTTAATATGATTAAATATACAAATATCC
>JAODKC010000117.1:27987627-28020923 GCA_026777985.1 Mormyrops attenuatus | reverse complement strand
CTGATATAGTGAATATAAACAATTTCAGTATTTGTACATTTTAATACAGAAGTATTAAAGCATACACAAGTAATTAAAACACTAGTATTTTTAATATGATTAACTCTACATATTACAGGACAAGTATAAAGAATGAACAAAACCTCAAAGGATTTGATTTTGTGTAGTGTGTAATAAAGCAATATTGCAGCAAATCTGGAAATTGTTGTCTTGTCTATAGGCGTACTAACTGCAGTCGACTGGTGCTTGGGGTCAGAATGCCATTTGAGTATCTGTTATCTGGTCATTGCTGTCATGTCTAGACAGGGGACTGTGATCCTCATATTTTTCAAAAAAAATTAAATAAATAAAAAACACAAGTTGTGTAACCGTAACTTCAGTAACCTCACCCACATACACCCACTAGAGTCCATTCACCATGAACACAGGACAAAAGGTTCCCTTCAGTTTATGAAATTGTTTTTTAATTTGTTAAACATTACGTCTGCTTAAGGGCCAAATTGTAGCCATGGAAATTCAGTGTACAGTTTACTTTGAATGGGAGTCTTTGATTTCTTAATGCCCAAAATGATTACAAATAAGAAATGCTACTGTTTCAAGAAAATGGCACTGCATTACAAATCAGCTGCTTTGAATGAAAGTCTGAAGTTTAATAAAAAGGTTGCATGTTTCCATAAGATGACTAGGAGAACTGACTGAGATTAATTCAAATGATGAAGGTTCCAACATCAGTATAGCGATGCCCATTTAAAACTTCCATATGAAAGAAATAGTGATACAGGTTATATCACTAGAAACAATCCTGTTAGTATATGAAGATGAAGATGAAGATGAAGACTTTCCCCTGATACCATTAGCTGTAAGTTGGGAATTATCAGTAAGGTTAACTCAGTCAACATTATCAGCAGCAGTACCAAGAACAGGAAGTAAAAGTGGGCTATGAAAAGGAGGTGACATCATCTGTAAATAATTTCTGACTCAGGGGTATACTGATCCTCCGGTGGAAACCAATGCCATTTAAGAGTTCCAAAGCCAAGGAACTTTCTGGTTCTTATGGCATCAGCCCTATGAAGCCTTAAAGCATTGAGCCAGAAACACCAAGATGTGTATTCTTGAAAACATAAACAAGAATGTAAAAAATGAGGTCTGTCTGTACTAATGGGGCTGAATACTTTATGAAAAAATCAGAGTATAGAAGTAAGGGTGAAATTTGTGAATGATAACAGCAAAAAGTATCTGAGGAGCCCCGCTGAATATCAGTTGGAGTGTATGGGCCTGAAAGTAAAGCCCGAGCCCGGCCTGTACCTGACGCCTTGACAACATATTCATCCCCATGAAACGCAAAAAGTGATTTGCGTATTAAAAAATAAACGCACATAAAAAACTTACCAACCCAAGCCTGAAGTTGAACATAAAAAAGTGACCTATACCCAGCCTGAAACCTGACACTCTGTCAGGGCACGTTGGACTTGGGTCGAGTCACAGACCTCTGATATCAGTTTTTTTTTGCTTAATGCCGTTTCCTTCATGTTATCATCAGAGGACAATGCCTGAAATATAAAGTTGCAGTTTTTAACATACAGTCTGCATGTTCTCTCTATATAACCCCTTTAAGGTGCTGAGATTTTTTGCACACAAAGACATGCAGCTTGCATGAACTGGTAAAGCGACAAAATTTTCCTTAGCGTGTCAATGATGTCTCTGCCAAATTTTTTTTTCTTTAACAGATTGGTGTCCCATCCAGTATTTATCCAGCCTTATGCCCTGTGCTTCCCAGAACAGGCATTGGACCACCGTGACCATGACTGGATAAGCATTTATTGAAACTGGATGGATTGACTTTATGAGAGTTGGAGCGCAGCCTGCATGGACCCCGTTCAGGAATCGCTTTACCAGCAGAAGCTGGAGTGATGCGTTCTCATGCATTATTATGTGGGCATGGAAATGTTAGAAATTTCTAAGTGAAACCAACGAGAGCGTTTAGCCAGAGTCTGAGCTAAAGGATAAAGTTTGACATTCAGCAGTGGCCAAAGACACCTCTGTGCCCATAGTACTAATATTTTCAAGCCTGATATTCCTTGTCCAGGCCTAGTCTCATTCTCCCAACTGCATCCCCAAGCGTGCCCCCCCCAATACTGTAGTGTTATTTTTTCCAGTGATTCATCTCCTGTAAGAGACTCAGTGGGGGCAAGAACCACTTTATAGCTTACAGATGTGAGAAAGCCAGCTTTGCTGACAAATAAATAAGTGCACTTTTGTTCCTGGCCTCTCTCTCTCAGCTCTACAGGTAAAGGGTTAGGATGCGGCTTTCTGGCATCACAGTCTAATGAATCACTCACTGATGATCTCAGGAAGACCACGGTACATAAGATTCCATTGTTCTCTGTCATGAATACTCACCTCCCGATTGGTACTTTTGCTGATATGCACAGGAATGAATGACCCGAGAAGCAGTCTATGCAGACCTTCGATGTTGGTTTATTCCATTTAAAGCTACTTTATTTAATTTTAGTTATTGAACAATTTTGTAGTGTTGTTTAAATCATTAGAGCAGAGCTTTGTATAAATGGTAATGTATTGTATAACAATCATTATACACGCAAATTTCTATCAGCATAAGAGACCATGACAAAGTTGCACCTGATAATCATGTCTGTTTTAAGATAAGTTAGGCTGTCAATCAACTGCAAACTACAAAGTATAAAATTAACCTTGAAAGATAATTGCATGATCTGTTTCTCTGTGTGCATGCTGATATTTTTCCTGCCCTTTTATGAGATTTGAGTTTCTACATGGTGCTTCCAAATACATTGCTCCAAAAACCTGCATATTTCTGGCATAGATAGTAAAGCCATTTGTCATTTTTATTGGGGACGAGATAGGGAGGAGTTATTTGAGAGAAAGTTTAGCATTTTGGGGAGTGTGAATGAATATTACATTTATATAGCGCTTTTCAAGACATCCAAAGCACTTTACAGAACCAAATGGAGACACGTCAACCACCACCACTGTGTGGCCCCCACCTGGATGATGTGACAGCAGCCATTCTGCGCCAGTATGCTCACCACACAGTAGCTAAAGTGGTGAAGGGGCAGGAGAGAATTCAACATTTAGATATAGGGGATGATTGGAGGGCAGACCTGATAGGGCCACAATGAGCAATTTTAGCCAGGACATTGGGGTACCACCCCTAGTGATTCAAAAGTTGCCCTGGGATCTTTTATGACTTCATCTCATGTGAAGGATGCCACCATTTTTACAGAACTGGGATCCACACAGACTACAGGATGGACTAACCACCTGCAGCAGCAACCCAGCTTTCCTAATTGATCTCCCATCCAAACACCAGCAAGGCCCAAACCTGCTTAGCTTCAGATGGATTACCTGTTCCAACAGTGAGCTAGCATTTATCTGAAACAAGGGGCAAACCTGGACGAGCTGTATTATAGCATTATAAAGAACACATAGATTGTTAGAATGAACATTATAAAGTGGGCATTCATTTTCAACAGCTGCACACCTCAAAGTCCTCTATTCTGAGTGATAAAGAGAGAGAAATATATATCCCTAAATAAGACTGCTGTTATTTCCGCACCACTGGGCTTTGCATTGAGATGATCTTGGAACTTGTTTATTTCCTCCACGTTGCACTTTTGGCAGGCATTGTGACATTTCATTGCTCTATGTAGAAAAAAATCACAAATGTCTGGAGAACTGTATTGCAAAAACCAGGTAATCACTTTTCACGTTCTAGTTTTAAAATTTGTGGTGTTAGCATCCTCTGCTGGACTAATAAGTAACAGCTCGCATGTATTTAAAATAATCTGACTCTCTTTAAATCCACATACTCAGCAGAAGGTTGTGAATAGCTTAACAAAGAATCCATTAATAGTAGAATCTTTCAATGTGTGTGTATTTCATTCAATACAGAATTCGCTTATTAATCTGACCTTGTACTGGTGTAAGATTATGGCTGAACAGCTGAGGGGTTTCAATTGGGAAGTGAGTTTTCTGAGAATTTTAAATGTTTTACCTATTTTAAAATGGGTTTCCTTCTGTACCCCAAAGAAATGCAAAACCATCAGGTGCAGATCAAAGTATAGACTATCCAAACCTCTAGCCTAGCCCCCCCCCTACCAATGGGAAAAATGGAACAATTAGTGAAGTTATCAAAACCTGAGTGCCCATGCTGATGTGCTGATGTCACCCCAGGGCCCCAGATAAGTTAATCCTACCCAGACAATCATTTCTCTAAACAATTGTTGGGGGTATTTAGGATAACTGCCCCACATTTTTTGCAAGCCTTGCTATCAGTCATTTCATATTGTCTCATTCATATAATCAGTGACTGGAAACTTCCACTTCCCACACACATACAGTTCAGGTGCTCTATGTAATTTTCCATAAACTTCAAGCATGGGGTCCTGAGTATGACCTGAAATCTAAAAATATTTTTTAGTGATCCCAGGCCAGTACCATGCAATACCATATTTTATTAAGCTTTTTCTGTTTTTCGAAGGCAAAACTTAAGTAAAAAATACAATAAAAAATAAAATAATATTTTTTTAAATAAAAAATAAAATAATTTTTTATAAAAAATAATGCTAGAATAGACAGATCTTACTGGGTCAGCTATAGTGATCATATGGTTATTATGTTGTGACACGCCTCATCCCTTTTACCATTTTGAAAGCATGTACACTGAATAGTACATTTAAATTTTCATGGGGCCTCTACTGTATGAATGAGGAGAGCGGCCATCTTTGCCAAGTTCTGAAGCCATGTGAAACCACTGTGGATTGCATTGTCTGAAAAAGACCAGCGGTACATCCGCATGGCCTCGAGGAGGCGCCCATTCTGCCTGGTGCATAGCACTCCAGATCTACAGGCCTCCATTACATAACTTCTTTTAGTTGGAGTTTGTGCAATTTTGCATTTTATTTTGAAAACACACGGGGAGTGGTACATTCCACTTAAGTCCTACTGAAAGATTTAAAAAACATCCTGTAAACCATAGAAACTGTGGTAGTGCAGCAGAATTGATAGAAATTTTTGTAGTGTGCATGCATATTTTAAGGTATAAACAGCAAAATGTTTAATAGCTATCCAGTAATATCATATAAATTAAGTATTCTACTTGTGTAGGGCACCTGAACACAAATGTGCTGTCTGCAGTGAATAAGTTTGGTATTGGAAGTAATGTGTTTTATACACCATTTTTTAGAACTATTCATACAAAAGCGGATAATCCGTGCAAACACATGATTTAGCCATTCAGGATTTGATTAACTGTTACAGCTTCAATAGGCCCCTGTCAAGTGGCTTGGAGTGCTTACCTTCTGGGGAAAAGGCAATCATTAATGCAGAAGACTCTGTACTACTGCATTTCTACCAACAGATGTCACCAGTGCTCTTTGTATTTTCAAGTCAACTGACACTTCATCAGCAATGACAAAATGTGCATCACATTTCTGTTTATTTAATATGTTTATTTACTGCTCAGATTAAAACTATTCACACACATCCATAAAATGTGAGTATAATACATTGATTCTCTAAGCCAGGGGTGTCAAACTGCATTCCTGGAGGGCCGGAGCCCTGTGTAGCTTAGCTCTTTCCCTGTTCCACCACAGATGATTCAGCTCAAGAGCTGTGTGGTAATTAGCACATGGAGTTGAATCAGGTGTGTTAAATGAGTGGAAACCCAAAAATGTGCAGGGCTCCGGCCCTCCAGGACTGGAGTTTGACACCTCTGCTCTAAAGCATGCAGCTGTGAATGAAAAGGTTTTTTCTTTTTATAGCAATAGACAAAGGATACCGCCCTTCAGTGATTTAAGCTTGCGTTAACGTTGCTGATGTGCATTTATTTAAACAATGTCAAGGCGTCTACTTTAATTTCCTGAGCTACATAATTACCCCTAGGGCTGGGTGATACGGCAAAATACACACACTCCTCACTTGCTGAGTGAGTTCCATTCCTAGGACTAGGTCCTTAAGCGAATTGGTCGTTAAGCAAGGAGCCACCCCATACCGATATTTTAAGCATACCATCTTTAGATATTGCTTTGATGTTGGCCTGATTTGATTGCTTTGATACTTTTGCACCTTTTATAACATTTTACTATGTTTTGTAAGCTTTGTACTGTAGTTTTCTTTTTTTCTTCATAAATTTTGCGATAGCACCGTAAAAGTTCATCCATTTGCCATTCCACTTTCATGAACTATTCAACATTCGGGTCCATACCCTCTACTTCTACTATAACTGCATTCACTTTCTTGTACTATAGGGTGCACAATAAAGTACTAATTTATAGACGAAATGTGTAGCCTTGGAGATTGCTGAGAAAGGGTGATACCACATGAGATACTTGACACAGACTCTATGCTGCTGTTCCCACAACCAAAGTTCTCCTACAGCATACAATACCAACTACAATACCAATACCGACTGGTGAGAGAGCCGGTCCTAAGTCCAGGCGGTCAGTAAACAGGTATGTCGTTAAGTGAGGAGTATCTATATTTTATTGCGGTATTTTTTTCATATCAGTCAATATCATAATAATCGCGATATAATTCGAATCACTGTTTCTTTACTTACAGACTCCATTCTTGCTTGAAATTCCCTTTGAATCTAATCAAGGGGAATCCTAAGTATGAAAAAGACCACAAATTTAATGGACAGCAAAATGAAACCAAATTTTAATACATAGCCCATACAACAAACTCCTTTTTCTGACTGCCTTGCTGCTCCTTGCCGAGAACGGATTTGACATCGCTGATGGAGTTGCCACCCGGGATCGGCAACCTGTCCGCGCAAGGACAAATGTACGTAGGGTATATTTATAAATACTGTAATGTTTGGCAGACTGGGGGATCCAGGCAGCGACAAGAAACAAACCAGGCTTTGCTTGAACAGAATTGCTCTTTATTTACAGTGCTTAGGAGGATCAAATACAGACATACAACACCCACCACTCATGACACACAATGCCAACCGTGCTGGCTGCCCCGACCACTCCAACACACGGTGGCCACACACATACAGTACTACGGTTTACAAGAATCAACATTACACATGACTTTACATACAGTACAATAACACTGCAATACATGACTGATAAAGGAAACTATATCATTTACAAGGTTGGCGCTGGGTCAACATGCCTGACGGGTACCTCCATTGTGGCAATTCTATGCTGGTGGTGACCGAAAAAAAAAAATTTTGATCATAACATCCCACAGAACTTGCTGTAGTGTTGAGCTCTGGTTGCTTCACGTCCCGTACTGAAATGTAAAATTATTGAACCAATACGGGATGTGATTTGCCTCGTATTTCTTCAGATTGAAAGTGGAAACCCTAATTGCTGGAGTCTGTGAGTCTATTGAATGGTAGTACTTAGAGTTGGGAAATAAGTTTGCAGTATTTCCAGTTCCCGTTGGCTCATGGTAGAATTTACAGTGCATATCACCATCGTCTGTTGCGTGTCAGACTTTAAATTGCCTAAGTACTGGCCCACTAATGATGTCTTTTTACCTTGTTCATATCCTTTTTAAAGAGACGATGTGATTGCTGAGCTGTCACTTTCTTCCGCGTCCCTGACACCAACCAAGTTAACACCAAGAAAACGTTCAGCTCTTCCATGATATTACCAAAGCAGTAGCATGTGGCGCACTCTGCTAACTCAGTCAACCTTTCTGTATGTTTATTGGTTACCCGTTCTTAAAGGACTAGCATGTGATTGGTTGGAATTGCGTTCTGCCCCACATTACATTGCATTGTGACACATTACACAATGTTTAAAGTTTACCTCTTTTACATGCAGTGTACCTTGACTAAACGACCCTATAAAATTAAAATTAAAGCAATGGTAAAATGAATAAATAGCATTTCTTCCCTCCAGTAGCCTGTGTCTCTCTGGATTTTAACACAGTTATACAAAAAAATTTTATTTTTCATGGGCAGAAATGCCTTCTTGCTCATGGAGTTTGAGACCCTCCCCGCAGAAAGGGACTGTCACCTCATTGCCTTTGTTCCCTCTCCTGATTTAGTGGCACTGGTGCATCGCTGGAAGGATCTCCTCCCTGATTTCACTGCTGCATTACGCACGCGCCCAAAATAGACCCCCCACCCCCTCACTGCTGTATCCCGGAGCTCCTCACACCCAGCTGAATCTGCCCCTTCTATCCCACACACATGCACACATACATGGAGGATGACACGTGCAGGCATACACACAAAGGCAGGCATGCGCAGCACACATGTATACACACACAAAGGCAGGCATGCGCAGCACACAGGTATACACACAAAGGCAGGTATGCACAGCACACATGTATACACACACAAAGGCAGGCATGCGCAGCACACACATAGACACACAAAGGCAGGTATATACACACAAAGGCAGGTATCCACAACGCACACATATACACACAAAGGCAGGTATTTACAGCACACACATAGACACACAAAGGCAGGTATATACAGCACACACATAGACACACAAAGGCAGGTATATACACACAAAGGCAGGTATATACAGCACACCCATATACACACAAAGGCAGGTATACGCAGCGCACACATATACACACAAAGGCAGGTATGCACAGCACACATGTATACACACAAAGGCAGGTATATACACACAAAGGCAGGTATACACAGCACACAAGTATACACACAAAGGCAGGTATATACAGCACACCCATAGACACACAAAGGCAGGTATGCACAGCACACACATATACACACACACAACGGCAGGCATGCGCAGCACACACACAGACACACAAAGGCAGGTATACACAGCACACACATATACACACAAAGGCAGGTACACACAGCAAACATGTATACATACAAACACCCCTAAATGCATGTCAAAGAAACACCCATCCATTTTCAATTTTTCAAAAGCACAAAATACTGAAAAGATTAGGGGAAGTTTAAATCAGAAATAAAGCAAACTGATATACAGAAAAACTGGATTAGTTTAACATTGTTTTTTTACCGGTTCAGCAGCACACCCGGTTTGCAAACCTGCAAGGTCAGATTCTTTTATTCTCCAGGGTGTGATACAGGGTGGAAAGAATGGATTTGTTTTGAACTTTTATTTTGGATCATATCACTATTCACACCATTGACAGTTAAAAAGTATAATAACACAGCACCTTTTACCTGATGATTCACAATAACAGATGACACTGGGAAATGACCTATAGTTTTCCGTTTAGGCTGACAGCACACAGCAGGAATCGGCAGTGAGTAGTTTCAACCCCTGCTTGGTTATGAGATATAATGTACACAAGAAATGGGGTTCAGCGCATGCAGAACAGGTCCTAATGTAAGCCTCAGCTGGTGGATGAGATTTCTTGAGGCTAGTCTGAAGCAGCACACAACCCAGTTCTCTGGTTACAGCCTGGTTCTGAGTTCTGTTACAGGCTCTGACACGGCTGATACAGGCCCAGATGCCCTTACTGTGCTGAGGCGCTTCAGTCTGGATTCGGCTCGCTGGGTTCAGAGGACACAGTGGCGTAACTGAGGGGGATGTGCAGCCCCACCGCAGGCCCAACGGTGCTCAGCCAAGACACAATGTAGTTCAGGCTTCTACAAAATGGTAGGCCGACAAGACAAGCAAGTAAATAACCGGCCCAAAGAAGCACATCAACTGTCATGTCACCATGGTTACATCAACTATCTTTGTACAAGAAGAGTACATGGCCTCACTATAGTTAGACTTCAGTTAAAATTACGCATGAGCACCAAATTTGTACCACATTTTGTATGTGCTACAGTATCCTATACACATATTTTAACCTTACAGTGAACCTGCATTACATCTATTTATTATGATGACCCATTAGATTAATTGTGGGCTGTGGTGGCTTGATGGTTAGGGAAGCGCACTTGTAATTGAAAGATTGCAGGTTCGAATCCCCGACCAGCAAGGCACCACTGAGGCCCCCTGCTGTGTCACATATGGGTTAAATGCAGAGGACACATTTTGTTGTTGTGCGCTGTGGTGTGTCAACAATGACAATTAATCTCTAAATTAATTGAGACTGAGGAATAAGTCTTTCTGCATACTAGGAACTAGTTGTTTCAAACATCGTTTAATGAGTGGGGCAATAAGAATGGATAAAATTTATTGTATTTCTGAAGTTATTAAATTTCTTGCATGTGTGTGTTATTGGTGTCTGAGTGGGGTGGGTGCTCCATTCTGGGGTGTTCCCTGCCTTGCACCCGTAGCCTTTAGGATACACTTCCTAGACCTCCTTCGACCCTGAATAGGACAAGTGGTTACGGAAAATGGATGGATAATTTGAAGGATCTTAATACCACTTCACAAAAATATTGTAGGAATGAAAATCTACAGTGGGTGGAAACTAAGGCTGCAGAAGCCATTTTGTTAATTTGAAAGTATGGATCTTTTTTAAAGTTCCCAGGATCATTATATAGGTCAGTGGTTCTCAAACTATTGGTGCAAGATGATTTGCTGAATATTGTAAAATAAAGTTTTTTTTTTGTCACCAACCTCCCTGCTCAGCAAATATTACTGGTAGCAGTCAAGTAACTGGTGGGAGAAACTTATCATGGAGGAATTAATTGTCTCACTTAGCCACGGTCATATGTGGCACATGAAAGAACATGCACAGATCCAGTGAACCCGATTACATTGTGGCAAGTCACACAACGTTGAGCTTTCAATAAAGATTTTTGGAGAGTAGAGTAGGTTTGGGTAGTATGGTAATACATCTGGTATATTGCATTATTTTCATTCAGCGAAATTAATTATGTGTGGGAACACCCCCCCCCTCCTCCACACACACACACACACACACACACACACACACATATATATATATATGCATTGAGGTTGGGGGTGTGGCAGGAGTAGGGATTGGGGGGGTGGCGGGATGGTCTAGGAATACATCGTTGTCATGCCAACAGCATCCAGTTTTTAAACTGCATAAAGTCCATAAACCTACTGACATAGGTGACTGTGCTTATACATTTGCCTGCACTATGTTTGAAGTCCTGAATACTTATGCACTGATCATACAAAGGATTCACAATATTTCAATAAAAACAGGGTTGCAGAGGGCTTGGAGCCTATTTGAAGCAGCACAGTTCACAAGGTTGAGGTATACCCTGGACAGGATGTCAGTCCATCGAGGTGCACATGCACATAAACACTCACAAGCCTATACTATGGGCAATTGAAAGATGCAAATTTGTCAAACTGAAAGGACTGCAACAGGAAACCAGGAGAACCTAGGAGAAAGCTGCGTAACGCAAGGGGATCATGCAAACTCCACACACAGACTGGAGACGGGACTCGAACAATCCAACCCTGGACATATGGCAACTGAGCCACCATGCCACCCTTCACAAAGAAAGAAATAAACAAACAAATCGATCAAACAATCTTACCTACTTACTGTAATCTTCACTATGAGTTAATTTATATTTTTTAATATTACAGCAGGATTTCAATCCATTGCCTACACAAACATAAAGATGAAAACAACCAGTATACCTTATGTTTCCTGTGAAATGAATACCTGCAAAATTGAATTTGCCAAATTATTTTGTTTTAATTGGCTAAATGTAGCCCATGACCCTGACTAGGATAAGTAATTAGAAAATGGGTGGATGCACACGTGGATCTATGAATGCATGGATGGATGCACGCATGGATCTTTGGATGGATGCACGCATGGATCTGTGGATGCATGGATGGATGCATGCACGCATCTGTGGATGCATGGATGCATGGATCTGTGGGTGGATGGATGGATGGATGGATGCACAAATATCCATGCAAGAAACTCACCTGTTTTGGTTGCGAGCTGCTTCAAGCACGGGGCTCATAAACTCCTGTGTTCTGCAGGGGTGGAGAACGAAGAAGGGCTGGCCAAGAAGGGGGTGTTCCTTTATATAGAGGAATAAAGGGAAAAAAGGCAGAGGGAGAATGATGTAAGCAGGGATCACTTTGATCTATCCATAGTCATCTATCCATATCCGGTGATCTTTACGTTTTTCAAATCAGCTTCCTTAACAGTTACGGCACCCATTACGTTATAGCTTTGTCCCAGCTTTGCATTATTGGATTTGAGTCCAGCTTCTGGTACAATTCAGATCGCAGCTTAAACACTTTAGGTTATTTCATCAGTCTCTACAAAATATCACCCAACTTCTTCATGTTCAATGTTCAACAATCCTTGTTCATATCATCGGTATAAACTGAAACTAAAGATTCAGTAATGACTGTCAGCATTAAACATTACATACAGTTGAAATAAAGCCAGACATAACTGCAATCAATAATATGTCAGGGTATCCTCACTTCCAAATGGATTCTACACTAACTGTTAGCTATTTTTTGAGCTTGACCTTTATAAAAACCATATAAAGGTCACAGCATATTAAAAACTCCTGACACGGCTGCAGCTGAGTACAACTGAGTACCAAGGCCTAAGCAAATTGGTTGTCACGTCCAGCACATTGCTTAAGACCAATGGCTGTGAGTTTCAGCAATGTGAAGTTTAAAATCCAAAAAATGTTTGGTGGAGGAGGGATAATGGTATGGGGTTGTTTCACAGGGGTTGGGCTAGGCCCCTTAGTTCCAGTAAATGTTAATGCTTCAGCATACTAAGACATTTTGGACAATATGCTTCCAACTTTGTAGGAAGAGTTTGGGGAAGGCCCTTTTCTGTTTCAGCATGACAGTGCCCCTAGTGCATCAAACCAGGTTGGGTAATGGTTGGGTAAATTTGGTACAGAACAACTTGACTGGCCCACACAGAGCCTTGACCTCAACCCATCAAACACCTATGGGATGAACTAGGACGGAGATTGTGAGCCAAGCCTTCACATCCACATCATTGCCTGACCTCACAAATGCTCTTCTGGATGAATAGGCAATCATTCTCACAGATATACTCCAAAATCTTGTGGAAAGCCTCTCCAAAAAAGTGGCAGCTGTTGCAAAAGGAAGACCAACTCCATACTGATGCCTATGGATTTAGAATAGGATGTCATAAAAGTTCTTGTAGGTGTGTAGTGGCCAGGTGTCCCAATACTTTTGTCCATATAGTGTTTAATGAACAAAACTGTGAAACTGAGGGAAAATTTTTTGGCCATAATAATGATAGCAGATTACTTTTGGTGATTAGCTACGTTGTAGAACTTTTCACGGAACAGTTAGAAAACTCCAAAGATGCATTGTGATCCCTGAGCATCAAAATCCAGACCCACAAAAAAAGCAGGTTGTCAATCGTGTAGTCCATAAAGATCACCATGATCTTGGATAAATGTAGCATTGTGAATTTGCAATGAAAAATACACAATTATTATATCAAGACGAGACACTTAGTCAGATGTAAGAAAACTGGGAAGGATGCTGTCGGAGCAACAGCAACTTATTTCTCAGACAGCCCTGTTGCCTCCTCCTACTGTACATCTAATCCTTACTCCATCCCCACTTTACCATACCTGTTTGTGGATTAAACAGTCCCCTCCAGAATTACTTTGACCTGTGGGACGAGATGAAGAGGAGATTCCTCAAGCATGGACCTCAAAATCAGAAGGATGCGGAGAGATTCTATATGGAAGAATGGCCTCAAATGCCTTGCCATGTGTTCTCCAAGCTCATTAAGCATAATACTAAGAATAACACAACAATACTCACAGCGGTTATTTCAGTAAAGGGGGGGGCTGCGCAAAGTATTAAATCAATGGCAGTCAATAATTGTGGTACATATTTGAGAAAAATATTTGTTTTATGATCATTTTTTTTCCTTTCAATTATTGTACTTGATAACATTTGGATGTTTGTTATATATTTTGAATGAGAGATCAAGAGAATAAACAAAGACTTTTTCACGGCCCATTTCACGTTTATTTACAAGGATGCCAATAATTTTGGAATGCACTGTATGTCACAGCAAGCAACATTATTAACTCATGGCCACGGATACTAGGGTGTTCAGGTTCGCAGGGTTGATTTGCCTAAGAATATGCTATTGGGCAGCCGTTTCCCATAACCGGGTCCAGGAAAGGATGCCAGTTACTCACACGGGGCACGAGCACCTGCACACTCACTTAGTCACACACTAGCGGCAACTGAAAGGCATTAAGTCATCTGATTTCTGCCCAGAATGGGGGAGGGATTCAAACACCCAGCCCTGGAATGCCAGGCCATGGTGTCACCCCCACTACATCATAACTATTCAAAATCTTTATGGCTTCTAAAAGGAAAAATAAAATTGTGTGTTCCCTACAGGGATGCGCAAATAAACCACAGTAAATGAAATATTTCAATATGGTTCAAACCCTTTGAAATATTCAATGGTGATGGCTCTTTACCAGTCCTGTAAGAATAATCTGATACATCTGCCATGGCTTTTGTTAACTTTTTAAAATTTGGAAGCCTTTGGAACTGCTTTCACCCTGCTATTAAAAAGCCTCGATTTTCCTCCGCAGTGCGCAGTGTTGCAATTGCTGTTTTTGCTCTGAGTCACCCTCCGCAGCTCTCCATTAATAATCACAGTAGATGTACCGTTGTGATGAGTGCGGCCATTGAAATGCTAATATGGCAGCGGCATACTGGCAGCGAACGCCCACAGCACCGCAGAAACCAGCACGTGGGAGCCGTCTGGCCCCCAACCCACTGTCTCCAGCGGCACCGCAACTGCAGGTATGAACGGGTGGCTCTTATACTTTGCACTTGCAACAAAATGCTTCCAAAGTCAGCAAACGATTTAACCTGCCATTTTCTGCTGAGCCAGTTTCCTGAATACCTACACGGCTTGCTTTGGTCTATTCAGTAAAGTAATTTTATTTTTATTTCAGAATAAACATAAATTGGCAATTCTTTTTTTTTGCAGAAATTGATATAATTTTAATTCTTTTAAAATGTCCTTTATGAATCATGTTTAGCATTTAAGATTTTAGGGTCATTAGAAGACGCACTATAGTTCCGACTGCCTGTATTGCTGTGTTATAATTCAGGAACACAGCGATGTGAAACCCCCAAATACATATTACAACTGATTCTACCCAAGTCAGATACCTTGCTCACAGAAACAAAATGCTAAATGTATGAACAACCTGAGTAATGTGATCTAAAAAACTCCATCATCTAATAAATTATCCTGTTCTGGGTTGCAGGGGGGCATTGACCCAATCCCTGTGCATGAGGCTGGGGTGGGGGCTGAACAATGCTGGAAAAAAATCAAATTGCGATATGAAATGTCTGCAATAATCCATGCATATATTCCCTACCACCAGTCATGGGGGCAGCAGTCTTACTGCCAACAAGGAAAACCAACCTTTTGCTCAACTTATACAGGGACCTAATGGCTCACAGCAGGGGGCCCTGCACCTCAAACTTCCAAAGCACCCCCCACAGGACCCCCTGAGAGACACAATTGTATGCTTCCCAAGTCCAAAACACATATAGATTGAATGGGCAAACTCCCATGAACCCTCCAGTATCCGTGTGAGGGTGAAGAGCTGGTTCAATGTTCCACGACCAGAACAAATTCTACATTGCTCCTCCTGAATCCAGGGTTTGGATGAACCCTCCTCTCCAGTGTAGGGCTTCCCTGGGAGGAACACATCCTTCAGTCCCCTTTCTTAAAGACTGGGACCACCACCCCAGTCTGCCGTGTCAAACAAAACAGCCCAACGACATCAAGAGCCTTCAGGAACTATCAAATATCATCTTCCCCTGGAGCCTTACCCCTGAAGAGTTTTTGACTACCTCAGTGACCTCAGTCCTAGTGATGGGCGAGTCTTCTGACTCTAGTTCCTCCAAAGAAGGTGTGTCAGTGTGATTCAGGAGGTCCTCAAAGTGCTTCTTCCATCGCCCAATCCCAGTTGAGGTCAACAGTACTCAATCCCTACTATAAACAGCGTGGCAACAGCAATCCTATGCTTCCTTCTCCTGAGTCACCTGATGGTTTGCTGGTACCTCTTCAAGACCGACTGAAAATCAATTTCTATGGCCGCACTAAACTGCTCATACACAGAGTATTTTGCTTCCATTACTGCTAAAGTTGCACTCTGTTTGGCCTGCCAGTACCAGGCAGCTGCCTCTGGAGACCTACAAGCTAAGCAAGCTTGGAAGGCCTGATAACTCTCCTTACCATTGATGTCCACCACCAGGTTTGAGGGTTGCTGCCATGACAGATACCAATATCCCTACAGCTATAGAAATAGAACATTACTGTAGAAATGGATCATACAGAAATGTAAGCATGGAACATGGCCCACTTGAGCTCAATGTCTCTAGCCTCCCTCAGAATACAGAAGTTTTGCTGGAGTTACAAGCTGAAGATCTCCGGGATAGGGGCATCTGCCACACACTCCCAGAACACCCATACTATATGTTTGGGTCTACCAGGTCTGCCTGGCATTTTCCACCACCATATGATCCAACTCACCACCAGGTGGTGATCAGTCAACAGCTCAGTTCTCCTCTTCACCCAAGCGTCCAAGACACTCAAACTGTGTCTAACACAGAAGCCCAGTAACATAGCACCACTCGGGGTCCAGACTGCGCAGGCCATTCCTCTCAGTCATGCCCTTCCAGGTCTCACTGTCGTTACCCATATGAGTGATACAATTCCTCAGTAGAACACCTTCCAGCAGCCCATCCAAAGTTTCCAGATGGCTGGATACTCTCAACTGATGTTCAGTGCATAAGCACAGACAACAGTCAGAGTCTGTCCCCTGACTCAAAGTCAAAGGGACTGCAACCCTATTGTTCTCCAGGGTGAGCGGCAACATATAAGTACCAAATCCATACTTTCACAACATCTCTCACCCAGGGCGACTCCAGAGTGGAATGGAGTCCAGCCACTTTCCCGGAGTTTTGGTTTCAGTGCCCAAGCCATGTGTTGAGGCAAGCCCAACTATATCTAGTCGGCATCTCTCTACCTCCCGCACCAGCTCAGACTCCTTTCCCACCTGGGAGATTACAGTCCTTGTTCCTAAAGCCACTTTTAGCTGGGGATCAGTCTTCCAAGACCCCTGCCTAAGAGTGCCGCCAGATCCACAATGCATTGGACCTTCATGACTCCTCCTGCATGTCATGGGCCCAAAGGAGAATGATACCACGTAGTACTTTTGGTTTGTGGGTAGAGGCCCAAGCACTGCTTGCCATCGAGTTCCACGCCAGGCCTGGCTCCAGGGCAGGGCCCTGGTGTCTCTGTTCCGGATGAGGCTTCTGGTTCCTTGTTATTTTTGCAATAAACCGTATCATTTTTGATATCATCATTGAGATATTTATAAATTGAAAAAGGAATTGATAACTTACCAAAACAAACTATAGCCAAATATAACATCTGCCAAGAGAGTCTGTAAAATAAGTTGGTGGTTTTGCCACAAGTAGTGTCAATGAATCACTTTTGCTCATTACCGTCTTTATTGAATCCAAAGGCAATGTCCAGTTTGCTTTTTTCCTCCTCACTCAATTTTGCTAAATTTCTCACAAACACAAAAACAGCGAGGACAAAAATCATTAAGCGCACATGCAGAGCTCACGCAAAAACAGCGGAGGTACACTGTACCACACCATAAAAAGTGCAGCAAATTAGTACAAGATAAAGATGATTTCCAGTCAAGAAAAACCAAAGTAGGACTTACGAACAGAGAGCAGGAACAGCTTTGTTAACGATTTGGCTTTAATTAAACCAGTGTGTTTTTTTTCTTTATGGATATTTCCATATATTATGCTACTGTTAGTTAAACAAGCACCACATCATCCATTTTACCAAAAATTTCACCTTGCTTTCCTTGATGTTGTTTTTGTTTCTTCCGTTGTTCATCTCAAGTAATGTTACGCAAGAAAAAAAAAAACTAAGTAGCTAAATTCTGCTGACGCTAGAGAAGTGCCGTGCTGGGATTCAGTGCCCTTTTAATTGCCACTCAGGTTTATTAGCACAATTCTAAATCCCTAACCAGCTGAATAACCCTCCACATCCCCAGTCCCCCCCCCTCAGGTGCTCTAAGCAGATGTCATAATGAGGCACCATGGAACACCCAGTGAAAGTCAATGCTGGTATAAGTCAGAGCAAAAAAAAATTATAGGTAACTAAATATTGTCACCAAGGTGGGAAAATAATGAAAGACAGAAAACAAAAAAATGGGAAACAGAGGGAAGCTGGAAAAGGAGAGCAGGACACACCTGCTGAGTGATGGAGTCCCAGGGTGCATGCAGTAGCCGCTGTCTGTAGTTTGAGTGAACGCCATCCCAAATCTCTTCTAGGGACAGGGACCTGCCATCTACAATTGAGAATGAAGCTGGGGTTATTATTTTTTATTTACTAGCCATGGAGATTACTTAAATCGGGAGACCAACATGAACACATAAAACTTGACAGATATACAGAGTTAAAGCAACAGTACCACCTACTATGGGATTAAATAATAACCATCTCCAGTTAAGGCAGGAGGCAAGGGGTTGATGAAAGGGATCCCACTGAAAAATGGCCTGCCAGTGCCCATTTACCTAGCGTCGAGGCTCTGAAGTACAACATCGGGGTCTGGAAGCTACTGGAATACAGCACGTGGTACTCATAGCGAATCACAGCTGCCGCACCAGGAGGTGTCCCTTCTGTATCATCGGGGCCCCCGTCCTGTCAGTAGCGGGGGAGGCCATCATTAGTGCTCACTCATTCTTACCTTTATGTCCACCCCAATGGTCAGTGGGCATTTTACCGCACTCCAGAAGTAGTCAGATATTGTTCAATAAAGACAATGATGCAGAATAGAGGATTGTAGATAAACATGCACAACTAAAGATAGCTTTAAGCCCTTAAAATATGAAAAGACGCAAAAATTTTGGAGTTGTTTTATGTTTAAAAAGATTCAAATTAAATGTATGTACAGTAGAGATATTTATCTCCATATTCCTATAAGCCCATTACCTACAGTCGTGACCAAAAGTTTTGAGAGTGACACAAATATTAAATTTTCACAAAGTCTGCTGCCTCTCTTTTGTTATGAAGAGTGATCAGCTGAATTGCAATTAATTGCAACAGTCCCTCTTTGCCATGAAATGAATTTAATCCCAAAAAAAACATTTCCACTGCATTTCAGCCCTGCCACAAAAGGACCTGCTGACATCATTTCAGTGATTCTCTCGTTAACACAGGTGAGAGTGTTGACAAGGCTGGAGATCACTCTGTCATGCTGATTGAGTTAGAAAAGCATCCAGTCTGCTATTCTAACACGGGTGGGGAACCTGATCCATGGAGGGCCGGTGTGGCTGCAGGTTTTTGGGATGGCCTCTCTAATTCAGCCAATAATAAAACAGCAGTTCTCAACTCCGGACTTGGAGACCCACTGTCATTGGCTGATTGGGAGGCCATCCCGAAAACCCGCACCCAGACTGGCCCTCCATGGATCAGGTTCCCCACCCCTGCTTTAAAAGGAGGGTGGTGCTTGAAATCATTGTTCTTTCTCTGTTAACCATGGTTACCTGCAAGGAAAAATGTGCAGTCATCACTGCTTTGCACAAAAAGGTCTTCACAGGCAAGGATATTGCTGCTAGTACGATTGTACCTAAATCAACCATTTATCGGATCATCAAGAACCTCAAGGAGAGAGATTCAATTGTTCTGAAGGCAGCTTCAGGGCACCCAAGAAAGTCCAGTAAGCACCAGGACCATTAGAAGTGCCAGGAAGTTGATTCAGCTGTGGGATCGGGACACCACCAGTGCAGAGCTTGCTCAGGAATGGCAGCAGGCAGGTGGCAGTGCATCTGCACACACAGTGATGTGAAGACTTTTGGAGGATGGCTTGGTGTCAAGAAACGCATCAAAGAAACCACTTCTCTCCAAGAAAAACAGAAACTTCTTCTAACCATCCAAGAACAGTTTGGTGACAATGCCTTTTCTAGCATGATGGAGCACCATGCCATAAGGCAAAAGTGATTACCAAGTGGCTCGGGGAACAAAACATCAACATTTTGGGTCCATGGCCAGGAAACTCCTCATCAGTCAGGATTTGGCCCAGAAGTTGATTGACATCATGCCAGGGTGAATTGCAGAGGTCTTGAAAACGGGGCAGCACTACAAATATTGACTCTTTGCGTAAACTTAATGTAATTGTCAATTAAAGCCTTTGACACTTCTAAAATGCTTGTAATTATACTTCAGTATACCATAGAAACATCTGGCCAAAAGATCTACAAACACTGAAGCAGCAAACTTTGTGAAAACTAATATTTGTGTCATTCTCAAAACTTTTGGCCACAACTGTACATATAATGTAAAAGTCACAAGCATCAGTAGGTGACCCATTTTAAAAACGGTTGCTAAATATCAGTCTCCTAACTCATAGCAGCATACGTACTAAACAGACAACCAAACATCCTCTCCAATAGTCTTCTCCTCCACAAAATTCTTCTGGAAATATTACAAAGTTTGTGAAGTAAAAGAGTGGATTTTGGTGGTCTCAGAAACACAACCTCTGCTAGCTGTGTTAACTATGCCCATGTCAGAAAAACATATCTGATTACCAGCCTATATAAGCTTGTCATGTCTGCCAGTCTTAGACAGGATTCAAGTAAGGCCATGTGCTCAGCGACAGCATAGTCAGAACCCAACTGTCAGGTCAGATCCCCGTCACACACTGACAAATTGTTTTCCTCTCCCAGGCGCTACACCACCCAACGTGCAAGCTCTGTGTGTGAACATTTGCTGAGGTGTACTAGTGCGTCCATTACACGTGCACAAGAAATGCACTTCCAGTAAAAAGCACACATGAAATTGCAGAAATGGAAGCGATCTGACATCCAGCAGTAATGATTGAGATGTGGTATTGTTTTCCTGTGCTCTGCAATATCAGAACAAGCCCTAAATGAAGTCATGCACATCATGTGCATCCCTCTACAGAGGTGGAGGAGAGAGAGTGTTCTCTTCTCGTCCTTCGATCGCTTACAAACACGTTATCTACCAACAGCAAGCACATTGTCAAGACTCATGGGTGTCCAGAGGACAAACAAGGAGGCTAGCTCTTTAGGAAACAACTTGCTTTAAATTCATCCCTCTGCCACATTTTGATTAATTGGCTGTCGGAGGTCTTAATAAAGGATTCGTAAACTGGAAGCAGTAAACCAATAAGGCAGATAAAGGGGGGAAAAAGACATTAAGAACAGGGCGAGCTACCAGCTTCGCCCTCTGAGAAATTCATTTGCTGCCTTTTTCATAATGTCCGTTTGCTTTTGTTAGGCAAGTCAGCCCCGGTGCGTTTGCGTGAGGCAATGGAGCGCAGCGTGGGTGACATCACTGCAGCTGGGTGACCTCATACCTGTGCTCAGGTTAATTAAAGATCTTGTCCTCGCCACACTCCTCATTACTTGTGCATTCCCTGCCCTCTCGCAGGGGTGCATGCCGGCAGATGGCTCAGCCAGGACGGCCCAGGTGAAGGCAAGGGCTTCATCTGCTCTTGCAAGGCCCACCTTGGGGGGGCGTCACCATCTCACTGTGTCTAGAGTGACAGCTGCTTGGGTTTCACATCCGACTACGCTCAATATGGACAAAAGCAAACTGGCGAGTTGTAGAAACAATGACGTACACGGCACTGGCATCCGCTTATCTCATACCACCCCCCCACCACTGCCAACCCAAATGCCAACACCCCTCTTACCCAGATATGATTTACTTTATTTAAATACTTCATTCACCTGTTGACTGTCACCATGACCAAACCACACATTCACACCTCAGTAAATGACACGTAACAACCTGATCAGATGGTAAAAACACCTTAGAAGAGAGCGGATAAACAGATAGTGGCAGTTATATACAGACCGTATAATAAATACCCTAATAAATGACAAAACAAAAGAAAAACAGCCAAACATGGGGAAATCGAGGACCAGTATGAACAACACAGCCTTTGAGAAAACTTTGCCTTGATCATAACATTCTGCAAAGATTCCTTCCATTGGTCCAACAGAGAGGTGAAGTGGCTAGTGTGTAATTTAAGCCAAAGAGTATCTTGCTTTCTATAAGTGGTTTTACATCAGTACTTTTTGTCTGAACTTGTACCCGCAGTATCTGTGAGCATGTTGAAACACATAACCCTACAATACAGTCTCAAAACTAGAAAGGGGGGCTGCTGGAAACGACAGCATTGTATTCCCAAGACAGCCCCCTCCGCCCATCTAATTCATACTCGACCCACACTCACCAACCTATACAACTTCAAAAAGTACTGGATGGATCAACAGAATGTTCAGTAAAAACACATTTATTGGCGGTGATATTTCCTGAGTCCTAGCTGTGACATGTAACGATGAAAGTACACCTATTCACTTATCACATATTCAACTTACATGCTAAATGTGCAGAATCATTCCACACCAATTAGGTATTTCTTTGTTTGTCTCAATGTCTTAAAATATCATTTATATTATTCATATATTTTAAAATACCTAAGTATTTATATTCTATTTATTTCTTCCACTATGACCCACATTTTCCAGGAATACCAGTAGTAACTTTAACATACATTAAAGGTATAGACAGGGGTCATAGATACTGTAGTCCCACCCACACATGTAACAGACACATTAATTGTAGAAGGACTAGCATTTATGCATGCTTTCCAGGATTTGAACCCAGAAACTCTGTATTGTTAGAGCAATGCTGTAGCTGTTAAGCTATGGGAAACAGACTAAATTTTGTTTTAGTTTAACATGTCCATAAAATACTAAACTCAAGCGCACGATTGAACAAAAATTAACTGAATAAAAAATGTCCACAGTATAATGTAAATATTAAAACCCACTCTCCCGACATTTCCAAAAAACCTGACACAATTAAATACCACAAAACAAAAAAAATTGCAGATTGGGGAATCTAGCAACGAAATAATATTAGGGATGCCAACTCTCATGCATTTGGCGAGCGACACTCATGCAAGAAATCTTACAGCAAATCTATATTATTCCATCATACACCTAAAATTGGGGGCGGCGCGGTGGTTAGCACTGTCGCCTCACACCTTTGGGACCTCCGCTGGGGCTCTGTGTATAGAGTTTGCATGTTGCGTGTCATCATGAGGTTTTCTCTGGGTACTCTGGTTTTGTTTCCCCAGTGCCTCACCATCCCAAAACATGCGGAGGCCAACTGGTGTTGCCAAATTGCCCATAGGTGTGTGTGCTCTGTGATGGGTTGGTGCCCCATCCTGGGTTGTTCCCTGCCTTGTGCCCAAAACCTCTGGGATAGGCTCTGGACCCCCTGCCACCCTAAAGAGGACAAGTGGTTTAAAAAAAAAATGGATGGAAAGCTAAAATTGGCTACATCAAAAGCATTAGGATACTCTACAAACCCAAAAGACTGTTTATAAGGTAATAAAATTGTTATGCGCATGCAGACTTGTCTAGTTGAAAATCTTACTTCAGACAACTGACTAAGGCTGGCAACCCCGATAATAATAACTTTATTGTAGAATATTCAGAAAATCTTTTCGTATCCCACAGTTTTAGAATCACTGATCTGTACAATTTTCCTGGGAGGTTTGCATAAAGATCCACAGAATATGTTCAGGTGACAGATGGCTGTGTTCACAAGATGGCGGCTGTAGCCTCCGTTTGTGCCCTCGGCTGTTCTCTGCCATGCAGTTCCAATTTCGGCTTGATTTGGGGTCTATCATGGGGAAGTTTTTCAGGTGTAGATTTTCATCCATATAATGTTGCTGTGACGTGGTAACAAAATCCGCCAAACATCAAATAGAGTATATACAGTAATAATAACAAAGATTATGCTGTTCATAAGGATAAGGCTAAGGGTAATCCTTGTTGATAATGATCTCATCCTTCCCTTTGTTTTCACTAAGTGTCATTGCTTCTTTTTGGTGAAATTTGTCTTTGCCCATACAATGAGCCTGCAAAGTTTGGAAAAGATTGAACATATAATGAGTCATCATGCTGACAAGATCAAGGGTCTGAGCTGGCCTTCTCTTTACCATCACTCAGCAGCAGAGCTTCCGTTTTAGTGTGATTCGTCTCAAAATTTGATCAGGTCCAGATCCTCACCCTAACAACAGTCCGTCTGTCATGTCTGCAAATGTTGAAAAAGACCCATTAAATACTTTTTCAGCTATCCTATAAGTGGTACAAATATCTAAAAGTATCCTTTTTATTGCTATCACTGTGCAGCACTGCTTCAGTATTGGGGTGATCCGTCTCAAAATTTGACAACGCCCAGCATCTAATCCCTATAACATGCCCGCAAAGTTTGAAAAAGATCTACAAAATGCTTTTAGAGTTACTGTGTTCAGAAGACCAAGTGTCTTCTACAGCTGCCGTTTCCAGCCGCCACACTGTGCTGCTGATTCATTTTTGGGGCAATTTGTCTGATGATAGTGATCAGGTGTAAATCCATATAATGTTCTGTGAAGCAGTAATAATATCAAATGAAATATTTTTTGACTCATCACATTTACAATGTCAGATGTGGTCTGCTTCCACCATTCCTTTTGCAGCCACTATGCAGTGCTGCTTAATTATTGGGCCGAACGGTCTTGAGTTCCATTCCGTCACTCATACACGCCCTGCAAAGTATGAAAAAGATCTGTAAACTAGTGTTTGGGTTATCGTTTTACTTAGTGTGAAAACTGCCCTTTGTTATGCATCACTGCCTCAATTTCGCATTACTGTCTTAACAAGCAAAACGTCTGTGGTGATGGCGGACCGGTCCCAAAACCATATGTATTCCTCAACATCCGGGGAATAAAAGAAGCCAGCCTAGTTTATTTCAGTACAGCAGTTTCATAACGGGCAATTATGTCCTGCGATGAAACTTTCATCTTTCATACCAGGTAAGGAAGAATCTTAATATTTTCAGGTATCATTGCTAAAAAATTCTAATGGAGGAGATAGATCAATGTAAACCAAAGGCAGTTCATATTTAAGCAAGATATCCCATCCATGGTTCGCACCAGCCTTGTGCCCAGTGTTGTCTGGGACAGGCTCCAGGGCCCTCTGCAATCCTGCCTGAGATATGCAGCTAGTAGATGGATGGCTTGATGGATTGATGGATGGATTTGGACATTGAGTGCGTGCTTGAAGATGACCTGGGAAAAACCATTATCATAACCCCATGATGACAATGTTTTTGGGTTCATTTACCAGTTTCTCATGTGTTCTGTCTCTATCAACTTCAATGGATGTCTTCATCATAAAGTAACTTATTTGGAATTAATTCCGAACCCACTTCCGAGTGATTCCTATTGAGGTCCCCAACCTGAACTGGGGACACTGCCAAACTACATCTTGAAACACATGTACCCCACCCCCAAGAGCAAAAACCCATCTCACCATGCAAGCCAGTTTCTGTAAGAACAGCAAAATAGTGCTAGAACTTACGAATGACTTACAGTAAGACGCGATGTCATACATTCCTGTGAAATTACAAAAAAAGTTTATATTTTTCTTCCTCCAAGTTTGACTTTTTCCCTTGTACACTATTCAAAACATGGTCACTTTAATTACGTTTTTTTCCAATTGCTGATACTTGCTCAATTACAACACATATCAATACCTTCTTTGCAATTTTAAAATAAGATATTGAAAATATATATATATATATATATATATATATAAACATATATATAAACATATATATAAACATATATATAAAC
The DNA here is from genome assembly GCA_026777985.1 of Mormyrops attenuatus. NCBI lineage: Eukaryota > Metazoa > Chordata > Actinopteri > Osteoglossiformes > Mormyridae > Mormyrops > Mormyrops attenuatus. The sequence continues at coordinate 27,995,254 of JAODKC010000117.1, read as the reverse complement.
ATATACCTAAATCATCTCAGCAACACTCACTTTAAACCAAAATTAGCCATTTCATTCCACTTGTGTGGCCAAGACTGCCCACACTATTACGGCCAACCCCCCCATAATGCTCAGCGTAGCCCATGACTTTTGCAGCAAATCATGCTCGCAGATGCACTATTTGTGATGGGGCAACTAAATTTATCTCACACAATTCTGTCACAATGCCTGAAAAGACAAAAAAGCAAGACCAAAACATAAAAGCAGTGATATAAACAGGAAAGAAATGATTGAAACATTGGTTGGATTCCCATAAAAGAGAGAAAAAAAATCTTCTACTGTCACTTCCAAAAGCAAACAAAAGATGACACTTATCCATCTCTTGTTGGACTGCACCCTATACCAACACCCAGCACAATATCATACTATAACATGAAACAATCCCTGCCCTTCATGGAGTAATAGTCCAATTATCCAAAGCATTGTTTTCTTCTGCACAACAAAAAAGTCCTTTTTCAGAATGAATTGGGATAATCTGTATGTAAAATATGTAAATAAAGAATTGTGAACATGTAAAAGGCAGAATACAGTTCTTTCTTTGCAATTGTTTGGAATCACAGTCTTTCCAACCGTTTTCCTTCAGACATAAGCATATAAAAACCACTTTGCTGAAGGGTTAGAGTGCCCAGGAAGGAGAGGGTTAACCCTGATGGATTTTTCTACAGGGAGGCATTTTGCGTACCATCAAAGAATTCCACTTCCAAAACAGGAAGCCACAAAATGGAATGGCAGGGTACACTAATCTTCCGCACATCTCCAGCAACATTCTTTTTCACCAAACAATGGCTGAAAGAGCTTTTCTCCTAGCCTGCGTGCTGCCGCTTGCAGCTGACAGCCCGCAAGCAATCGCAGCAGCCTGTCAATCGCTCGGGCAACCTCCGCCCATCAGCCAACCCCTGCAAGGAATATAAAGCAGCAAGGAAGAGCCCTCCTCCTCTGGAAGACATCACACCTCAGGCTTTGGCCTACTGCTGAAAAGCCAGAGATGCTTCCCAATTTGTAAGTCAGGCCAATGGCCACAGCTATTAAGTATGACACAAGAAAAATATAACTTGTCTAAAACTATAGGTTTAAGCAGGGGGATGCTTTCAGTCCTTGCCAAAGAACGCAGGACAGTGATTCTGTAATAAAAGAAAGGTGGGGGGGGGGGGGGGGGGTAATTGTTAAAAAGAAACAGTGCATGATATCATAACCACAACAGCAAAATCATAGCTAATGAGCAGAGCAGAGCCAAAGCTCAACAAATCTGCCTCCTTCTGTAGCTCCAATGATATAATGAAGGTGTCTCAGGGTCAAACCAAGCAGTGGCCTCCTGCCTTAGACCATCTGTAATGCAGGAGAAAAATAAAGAAATATACAGCCAAACACAGAAGTGTGGTCATCCTATACAACACAGTTTTGAGCCTTTATTTTTGACATTTCCATTGCACACCTCTCTTTTTGTGAATATGCTGCTTCTACCTCCTAGAGGTAAAAAGTTACGTAAAACATACCATTTTCAAAAACAATTCAGTGTCACTATAGACTAGCAATCATCTTCTCACGTACACATTAAAAAGACATTTAAGAAAGTGTTATACTTTGAAATGATGTCTAAATTAAATGTCTTGGAATGTTTTAAAAGCTTTGCAGAAATTAAAGATTACAAATAAAACGTAAATGACAGTTTCTCGTGCTTAGACACAGCTGCCCAATCATTAACACGGACAAAAAGGGGTAGTTTTTGAGGAGAAAGCTAAAAATACGGAAATAGTGACAGGAGAAATGATGACAAGGCAGGTGTACTGTAAGTGACAGAAAATAAAGACAAGCACATCTTTATATTGCCAATGTAACAGGTACCAGGTACACAGAATAGTGTAATAATATTTTTAGGACAGCCTGCCATCCACCCAATCTAACTAACAGTACTTTTACCAAACAAAATGTATACTTCAGTAGCTTGTGTACAGCCCTTTCAAAACCTGTGCCAAGTAGAACTGTATTAAATAATTGGTATCTTATCATAAGTGACCAATCATACAATCTTTCACCTTCACCTCACAGGTGTACCAGTAATAAACTCTGGTACTCCTGTAGGTACAGGGTTATCAATACACCGATTCAGCTCGAACATGGAACAGGGATCACAAAACACGGAGAAGAAAGACTGTAGCTATGCGTAAGGAAAGGGGCCTGTGCTGCTGTGTTCGAGCAGGAAAGCTTTAAAGGGTATAGCAGCACAGGCTGAACATTTCAAACACAGTTTATACTACTGTAAATGAACCCTTTCATAAACAATGGCCTAACAATGGCGGACTAGGCAGCCAAATCTCAGACACTCTTTATTTACATTGCATCATATTTGGTAAAGACATGTTTGTAATTAAAATTTCACTGTTTTTTTTTTTTTTAAATCTGTCAAACTGGTTCAAGAAAGCTGCCACGTTTTCTGTTCATGTATAGATAAAATCCTCTGCTGTGGTGGAGAATGTTGGTCCTGACTGTGGAGCAAGAAAAAGCAGTACATGTCATGGTCATGTTTAAAAATTACATAAAATAACTGGAGACTGGGCGTGCTGTCAGAGATGACATACAGACAGTGAGGCCTTCCACTATTGGTAGACAGGAGTGTTTTATACTGTGATACATGAAATCAGTTTTGAAGATTGTATGTTCCTCCTGGTGTGACAGTGGAAGGACTTTGACAGACTAGTGATGGAGAACCTTATCCACAGGAGGCAGCTTCAGAAGGTTCCAAGTACTGGAGACATCTACAAGTCCTACTTATGAAAACTAATTTGAGAATGTTTGTTTATACTTGTTCACAATGTGGTGTGAAATCTAATTGCTTTAATCTATGTTCTGAAATTTTATGCGTTGTGTATTTGGATAATTCAGCTGGTTTTCACCACTATGAAGTCCTTACAGACATTATTGGTCTGTGTTGATGCATCAGGTGCAACAATATCATAAAATGACCTTAGAGTCCTGTATACTTTTTTGTCCAGTAACACATATAACCATCTTCCCAATCTCCTGGATCTGCCCTTTGGCATAACTTTAATGTCTAAAATGAAGTTTCTTCAGCCAAATCTCCTTTCATAAACCCCATCCTGAATTGTCTCCTGCCTGAAAAAGGAAAGCTTAGGACTCCTGTCGTTTCAATCATGCACCTTTGCCGAAGACAGTGCCTGCAGCATGTGAGAATATCCCTATAGGACACTGTAGGGAGTACATACACAGCAAAGCAGCCCCCCCCATCCCCATATTGCACCTTCTGTGTTCCCTTCTCATGCATTGTTGACAAACACAGGTGGGTTAATATGGTTTGGATGAAATCTGTGTAATATTCATACCTATGGTTTTCATTCAGATCAGACCTTCTGCTTCAGATTACAGTAGTGGGACATTGCAGGTTCCACTAATGTCATACTGCATAGTAAGGGCTTTGTGAGCCCCCCCCCCCACCCCAACTGCTTCTTGCAGAGAATGAGGAAAAGAGGAGGAGATCAAGACTATTTACAGTAATTCTGGGTGGCACCATCTGTACTCGTTGCAACAGGATGATGCAATGTTACTGTAATGTCAGTGACCAACCTGGCTTAACCATGTGATATTAAATCTGATATTTATATTTTTTGCTTACTGTTGCTCAAAAGGATGGTGTAACATAATTTGAGCCAAAATACATTTTTGCCAAGTTACACCATTTTAAGACTCAGGTTGCTTCATCACAGAGCAGAGCTTGATTTAAAAATAAAAAAAAAAACACCCAGCACACTGTGATTGATTGCCACTCCACACTCACCTATTTGCTTTTGAGCAAAGAGCTGGGCCCCACACTTTTTGAAAGCTGCAAACTATGCACACTGTCTGAATGACCTCAGCTCTTAATCACTTAATTGAAGCCATTATTTAGGTGGATACCAACATCAACCAACACCCTCGATGAACCAGGACTCCAGACCACCACCTACTCCTCCGCCCCCACCCTCACTGACCGTCTGATTTACTGATTAAAATCAGACTCCTCATTCTTCTTGATGTCCATTACACAAGATTAGTTAAAGATTTGCTAGTCTTGTCCAGTCCAAGCCCCCACTGGCTGCTTGGAATAAGACATTTGGGGTTTTCAAGCACCAGGTTTGGGGACCCCCAATAAATATACTGTCAAATTCAAAGAATCACTGGGAAAAAAAGGGCTTTTCTATAGGCTACATCAAGGGGGGGGGGTGCATCAACACGCCCAGGCAAAGGCCATTAGCTTGTGTTCAGCTTCCTGCATTAGTCATTCAGTTGGGTAAACAAAGGCAGATTTCCAGCTGAAATGGCCCTTGGAAACAGCCAGGTTTGGCCTAGAAACAGGACACCAAGGAAAAAAAAGACACATAAAATCTAAAAATTATGGAAATCAGATGCTCAGAGTAGAACTCAAGGGGTGTCAAATCTATTATGTATTGAGGGGGCCCAGAATTCCTTGCTATGCCCCTGCATAAGGGTGTCTGTTTTCATTCCAGCTGAACTCCTAAATGAGTTGCATTTGACTTACAGTGATCTGACTGGTGCTGATGCTACGCTGAAATTATTTTCTGGAGACATTTTCCAAGTGCACATGCAGATAAGAAAGCTTTAGTATAATAACCCTGTTCCAGCTGCTCGATATTAAATTCGTTTCACTGTAAAATGGAAGAAAAAAAAATTAACTGAACAACATTGAAAACTCTTTAGGTTTCACCAAAAAACAACCCATGTTTACACCGGCACTGCGGTGTACATTCACATACTTACACTCCTTTAGAAAACAACCTTCACTAGTAGGTGATACTATTGACCATAATTTTGTAGCAGTCCTAGTTAAACCTCATTAAGAGTTAAGTGGACATGAAATACAGCGTATAGGAGTCCCCTGACCGAGGAGCTTCCTTATGATTATTTATATAGCTATTAAAGATTAATATTAAATCCCCCCCTCTCCCAAATAGCAAGCATTTAGACCTCCTCCCCCAGTGGCATCCTAAGGGCTTCCATGAACAATTGACCCTACCAATTATGGGTCGCAGGTACAATAGTAGTTACGAACCTGCACCTTTAATTAAAATGTTACTGGTACGAGTAGCTGTCATTCTGGTGTTTCCGGAAATAACCGGCTGTGTGTTTTGTGAAACAAGAAGATGCCAGAACGTGTGAGAATGCTGCATGAATCCTATTTGAAACAGCGGCATGAAGACGCAATCCCCCCCTTGTAGAAACACTGCCCTGCTTAATGAGGTACCAACATCTTTATCAGTCCCGCATTACAAATCGCGGACAGACCCATGGCCATACAGTGACCATGAATAACTGTGCCAGGCTTTTCTTTTCATGCACATGTCAAGTTACATTGTAATGAGCTCTTCATCAGCGTCAAAGGCTGTCCAAGAGGAGAGAGGAATGGGGGGAAAAAAAGCCAGACAGGATCTCTCAGCAGATATGAAATCCGATTATACACTTTTAAAAATAAGGTTTGATAATTAAAGCGATACTGCAAGTTTTATTGGATAAAACTGATTATTTTACTTTGGTCACTGCCCAGAACAAAACGAGCTCGGCTGAGCATCTCGCTGGATAAAAGCACAGAGATATGAATTTTTAATGTGGTTTAGCTAATTTAACATTTAATTGCTTGTGCAGTTAAATGCTGGCTCTCCCCTGGATAAAGAAAGGAAATATACATTTTTAGCACTGGATGTCCTTTAGTCTCATCGTACTGCCTTTGATCACATAAGAGGCACACTGCTAACAGTGTAAATTCCACTTGAAGGCTGAATGCCATTCTGATTTATATCCCCCTTTGAGGCCTGCCATTTATGCTACCTAGTCTCTTAAGCGGTGTCCTAATGTTGACTTTGATGTGACAGCTACTCCAAATTTCTCCCTTTGCCTTTATAGAAATGAGCCTGTCATTGAAGCCAGTTGTCATTAAGGTGCAGGACTGCAACACAAGCCTCAATGCCCCCCCCCCCCCAAAAAAAAAAACAAAAAACAAACAATTGCATACATCACTGCCTAGTGGAGGATGAAGTGAAGAAAAATATCTAGGATACCAGCCGAAAAAAAGAGCGGGAAATAGTGACGCGTGAGCCATGTGATTTTTAAAGGTATGTGCAGCAGGTGAAGTATTTCTACTAGTCCCTTGGGCAAGGTATTTCAGCTGAAGTGCACCAGCAAAATATAGTTTTACCCTTTATGCAGCTATATGACACCCTTTAACCAAAAATTCAGCCCATGAAAATAGACAAAAAGAAAAAAATGTGTGACAAGATTACAGAGGGAGGAAAGAAACACTGGCCCAGTATTCGTCATCTTATAAAATGCATATCATCTCGGGGTTCTGGTGACACACCTGTAGAGTGGACTTGACATTATCAGATAAGTACATTATCAAGCATAAACAGACCAAAAGAACAATTCAGAAAGCTTGTTAAGAAGGACAGGATAATAAATCCATCCGTTTGCTGCATGGTTACCTTAATTAACATCCTTACTGCATTGTATCCTTTTATAGCTATGCCTAATATGTGACGGTTCCTGCTTTATAGTGGCCTAAATGTTTATATTGTTAATCTTTCTCACTTTAAAGCATGCAAAAGAGTGCCTGACTTTCATCTCAATTCAAACACGCTGCATCAAAGCGTGACATTTTACAGGGCCAATGTTACGCCTGGCCGTTTGGGGCTTGCCGCATTTTCAGGATGTTAGCAAAACTCCCAGCACGCATTTCAAATTTTCACACCAACCACAAGCAGTAAAAGAGAAAATGAAAGAACTAAAAACATCATTTCAGACTACGGCGATGGCTGCAAGCCTTACAAGACATTATTCTTTGCAATCACAGGCAAGGCTAACTTCAGTCCCCTAGGTGTCAGAGTCCTGCTGGAAAAACAAAAAACTATTAATTAGCACCTAGTTAACACCTCAAAACAGCAAACAAAGAAAGTTGCCATTGAATCAATCACTTCAGCAAGTTACTCATAACCGGTACTGAAAATAAGAACACCCAAACTCTGCAACACACGTCCCAGGCAACCATAACTAGTTCAGGTTAGTTTAGGCTTATTAGCATAAGGTCACTGGACCCGCATGGGTTTCTTTACATACCTTCATTAAATATTTAATGATATTTTATGGAACTGAATGCACAAATGTGGCCTTTTTTCTTTTGGATTTATTGTTGCTTAGCTACAGCTATTATTTTAAGGTAAATATTAATGTCAAGTATTTTTCTTTTCTTTTTAATTCTGGAGAAGGTCTGCAATATTTAATATTGAGTTTTCCTTGCGTTCCATATCGTCCCTTAGGGTGCAAGTTAAGCTAGATCGGTCACAGTCATCCCGTCAATAAGGTGGGAAGGAACATTTTACTCCAACATTTAACATGCAACATTTTAACACAAAAAAGATGTGTTTTATGTTATAGGGCTATTTAAACCTCTGCAAAATCGGGCTTTTAACTGCATTTGTGAGTCAGATGGTACACAGGCCTTTCCTTCAAATGGGGTGAAAAAGAAGACGGCATGTCATCATATTTTTGAGTCTTCACTGCATTTTCTATAGCTAACAGTGGGGGG
>JAODKC010000117.1:27952610-27974437 GCA_026777985.1 Mormyrops attenuatus | reverse complement strand
TGGATGGATGGATGGATGGATGGATGGATGGATGGATGGATGGATGGATGGATGGATGGATGGATGGATGGATGGATCTCTAGCTGAAATGCTGTAGGACTAAAGCCAACATTATTGCACACAAGTCAGCACCAGCGAAGTATCTACTTATCACTTGCGGCATCTCCACATTTGGATACAGTGTTAAACACAAGCTGCTATTTATCTTTAGCAGATAGCATATGCTATGTGATGCGGATAACCAACAAACAATTCTACCACATCTACCTAAATGCACTGACTCTCCCAACACAATCACACTGGTACTATAATCATACTGTAAAAAAAAAATAAAAATCAAACAGGGAATGGAAATATTGTATTATATCACACAGAAATTTAAGTTTTTGATTGAGTTCATTTTCTAAGGTGCTTTTGACAAGATGCACGTTAAATTCGCTCATTTGAGAGTTCAAAAGTTAGACTTCTTTTTTCCTTATAAGGTGAATTGTTTTATATCAAGACTTAGTCTTATATTAAGTTTCTGCAGTACGAGTTTGACAGTGAATGCAGTAATCAGGTACTAAAGGCCTTCTAAAAATTATACTGGCCCATGCTGAGAATTTCTAACTCATTATTAGACTGGTATCAGGAAAAAAAAACAATTATTTTATTGATCAATTTGACGATTTATTATTAATTTTCTTCTTTGGTCAGTTAGCTAATCTACTAATTTGTTGAATAACTCAATAACCTAAAAAAACAAAACTGATTACTCCATAAAAAAAAACTAAAAAATACCAAAAAGCAAACATTAAACGCCATCAGGATGTCAACATTTTATTGTCTAATAAATTGCAACAAGGTATGCAAACTAAAAATCATTCCAAATTAAAATAATCAATTCCAGTTCAGGAATAAAGGGCTCATAGCAAATGCAAATACAGTGCAGGCAGCACCGAAATATACAACGAAAAACTTGTGCAGCTCCAGTACTGATATCCAGTCATATCAGATTTCAAGTTCAAGTAACAATGGAGACACACTAGTGCAGTTTGAATCTGATTTTAATGAAATACAGATAATATCTGTTTAGCAATCCAACATTAGTGCAAAGATCAGTATATGTAACACTGTAACACAGCTTACAATATATCATATTCAGTATGCTGCATACGGCGGTGCAAAATAACATTCCCCGAACTGCAGTGCTACATATATACATGAAGTACAGGGATAGACTGTGTGGTGGGTGGGGGAGACACGCTAACCACATTCACACACAACGTACAAGTAAACACTGGTGGAATGTTTTAAATGGGTAATGACAGAGCAGCAGAGTGTTATGTAGGAGTAATAAAATAACAAATAAATAAATATAGGTAAAAGATAAAATACAGGAAACAGTGCAATAACTTTGCAAATAGCAATAAAACACTGGCCAACGTCATCTTTATAATTCATTATTAAATCATGCCCGCAGATCGAACTTTCGTTTTCCACATAATACAAAATGATGTAACATTATTCCACTAATCTGCCCTGCCAAGAACCCACCCCGAGCCTGGCAAATACCTCAGAGGTTAGCTGGTTATCGGTAAGGGTATCAGAAAAATTTGACAAAAATAGTATTGTAAGAATCAGTCAAAATTTCCACTACCGTATTTTTTTCCCCCTTAAAATATTCCTAGACATTTGATGTCTGTGGTCTTTTAAATGAAGAATCGCCTTTACTAGGTATTGCCATCTTTCCCTCTTCAAAGTCCACGATAACACAAACATATACAATGCTAAATAAACATATTTGCCTAATGAATTACGTCAATGCATCATCCCAGCATTAATATCTTCTTTTAAAGTCTTATAAAATTCCATAACACCAAACATTACATTGCCATTAATTTGTTTAGGCCTAGTGTTTCATAGAAGGATACTTGAATATACATCATGCTCAAAATCATGTTACCAATTCTAAACATATGTACTTTAATTTTTGAATGGAAAGGTCTCCAATTTTTTTCCAATTTATTTTTCAGATGCTTTTGTCCAACAAGGATCCAGCAACAAGGATCAGAGAGCAGGGTCAGTGTCCATGGAGCAATTGGGGGTTAAGGCCCTTTTTCAGGGTCTCAAAAGTGAAGTCAATTTGCTGGCCACAGAATTTGAACTGGTGACCTTCTAATCACTGGTATAAACCCTCAGTTCAAAAAAAGCTTTTCCTAAAGATTCCATTTCAAAAACTAAAAAACTGGACCTTTAATCATCATAAATGATGTCCATTAAAGGACACATTACATTCCAAGTGCAATTAAATTAACACAATTCACTATAAACAATGCATGACATAGTACCCCAATTGTAGATTTGCCCCATATTGTGTGGGTGTTTGCCTGGTCCTCTAGTTTGCTCCCACAAGCTAAAGACATGCTTAAGGCTAATTGTCATCTCCAAGTCTCATAGTGCAATAGACTGCTATTCCATCCAGGGTGAACCGCAGTCTTCTGCCCTATATTGCCCGGGACCAGCTCCAGGCCCCATGACAATGTCCAAGATATGCAGTCACAGCCATTCATTTAGTCACAGTCATTTAGCTCTTTTTGCTAAGAAATATAGTTATTTGTATAGAGATGGACAGTGAACTGCTGAAAACATTAACCAAATAATCAAATGCACGTTTTTTTATTAACATATTAGATAAAATTAGTCAAAAACAAATGTATATAAAAACCAATGCTATGCAACTAAATTTAAAAAATCATCATCTTTAAATGTATCCTTGTATTTCTGATACAACCATTTCAAAACGCTAATGTGCACTAAACACTATTCAAGTCAGCCTTGAGAAAACATCCTTGATGTATCAATTAATTCATTATGTCAGTGACCTTCATGTACTACTATTCATGCTGCGGCTACATAAGGAGGCGATTTACTGGATAATTTCCTCTTAATTTAAACTGTCAAAAATGTAATTGGACACAAAAATGTTAATATTTAAATGGGGGGATCTGTTTCAGTATGCTGAGAAATCATCATTTATATGGTCTTTAAATACAATACATGTAACGTTTAAGATTACAATAGCAAATTAAAATATATTTTTGTTAAAATGTACAGAATAAGACATCGGGTATATAGAATTAGTCTGACACTGGAGACAAATTGACAATGTCTTATGTCCTGGGTCTCTAGGTAAAAGATTGTGTATTCAAATACAAAAGTCTCACCCTGAGAGTTGATGCTTCAACTGTCCTCCTTTCCATCCACCACCGCCCTCCATTTTTAATGACTACTTATTCACTTAGCATTTTTTTGATATAGAGCCCTGATTGTTATGCAGCACACTAAAATCACAAATGCAGGAGGCATATATTAAAATTTCATATGAAAGCAAATTCACGCATTACACTGGGAATTAATTTAAAATCAGGAAATATGTCTCCCTGGTGTCTGTGTCCAAATATGAAACGTGTCACTTGTGGCATCTCCGCATTTGGATATAGTATTAAACACTAGCTGCACAAGTTCAACTGCAGCTGTAATGTCTTATCTGTTTATGAAATGCAAGAAACGTCTATCTACCATTTAATCAGGATGATTTCACTGCTAAAGTGGAATTTAACGTATGTAATTTTTTTTGGATGAGATTTGACCTTGTAGGCTGCGCTTGCCTTCACGAAAAGGCCACCTAATACATTTCCTCACTCCCCATCCACAGATTTCTTGTCAGACATGGCACCGGCTCCCGAAACAGTATTTGCTAGCGGTGATGACACGTATATCAAAACGTCCAGTCCTCAGTAGCAGAGAATACTGCTCTGTGCTTTAACCTACTAACCGAAAGCTCAAAATAAAACCACGCAGGAACTGTCATTTAATAAAGGACCCACGACTACGACACGTGTTCTGATATCTATCACATATTCTTATGATGCATTTTTACAAACAATCTTTACATTGTGTATAGAGTGGACTGCATTCCGCATCGATATCGCATGCTAAGTTCCTGATTTGGTTATTTTACAGGCAATATACGGGAATGTATGCTGTAACAACGCTGTTAAACGCCCAACATTCAAGTTGATAAAACGCGCCGAACAAAACTCTTGTTTCTTACCGGAGTACTTCCGGGATACCAACAGCGGAGGGGAGATATGAGAACAGCAAATGTTATTCAGTCCAGGCGGTTTCAAGTCGCCCTTAAAGTAGAATTACTGTAGACCCGGTAAGGTCTTTCCATCATACGTGAAATAGGTAGGGGAGAGGAGTTTGTCACGGTGCACCTTATGCCTTTTATTTTTGTTTTTCTCGTATGATGCTTTTCTACCATTAAAAGCCAGCTTCTTAGCGATCGTTATTCGCTACCTGGTCCAGTAATACAAGCGTGTCATTACGTTCCATCTCCGGCAAAACCGGTTTGTTAACCGCGGCGGCACCCGTCCCCCGCGCAATGGGACTCTCCAAAATTTATTCCCGGGAAGACTGACGTGCAGGGTCAAGAAACAGCTGTTGAAGTTAACGTTCCTCACTCCCGCTCCGTCTGAAAGCGGTGCCCAGACAGTGCGAAATGGTTAGTTATATAATGCGATATGTTTTCGGTGTTATTGGGCAATTGTTGATGGTGTTGACATTGGTGCCGTCACAGAACACAGAGGATATTACGCTGTAGGTTAAAACTGTTGTTTTGACCCTGCTACAATATAGTGACACCTAAAATGTCAAACCAGCTATGGTTGCTTTAGATCTAAAGGACTGTAAAGGTTTCAGTCTTTTTATTACCTAGATTTTGGGTAAAACGTTTGTGGTATGTTGTTTATACGTGTGCTCTTATATTTTAGTCTATGGAAATACCAGGTGTGCGGGCTACCTATCTTTTTTTTTCTCATGACCATTAGAGAAAATGTATTAATAACCAATTTCTCTGACATTGGCTCTAATATTTCAGGGCTTATTGTCTTCGCATGTTGAACGACAAATTAAAACGAGATTTTTTGTTTTTAATAGCTTCTATTCAACGTGTTTAGCAAAGTTCATACTCTAGGCAGCACTTACTCGAGATGCTTAACCTACAGGAATCAGTATTGTGAGCATCTGAATTTTGGGAATCATTCCAAGTACATTTATATACCCGATAATTAAAAACAGACAATTGCCCTTGAAAACAAAACAAAAAAAAACATTTAAAAAATTTTGTATGTATGGTAGTCCATAGTTTTAGTAGTCAGATAGTAACATAACTGTAAAATACATATTTCCAAGCATTTATCTTTTAATAGCTTATTCTGGTCAAGGACGAGGAGGATGGAGATCGGCCAAGAAGGCCAAGGGCAAAATACATATTTCTGATGTATAATATTCTGGGAGTGATATTATTTCAGGATATGACATTTAAGTTAAAATTTTCCAGTTGTTTTTGTAGTTTTCTTAAGACAGTGTTTTACCTAAAGTCACACTAAATTAGAGAATTTAGCCCTCTTTGAAAAAGGCTGGAAGCTTCGGAATATGGAGGACCATACACTGGAAAGTGTCATGCGTTCTGACTACATCAAGAGAAAGTTACATGTCAGCTAACCTGAAAAGTCAATTTGGATTTTGTGAACTATGTATTAAGTATGTAATGTATATGCCAAATGCAGAGTGAAGTGCCAATCAGTTTTATGAGTGGTTTAAAAGATGATTGAAGGGAGAGTTTAAAGCATATTGGCTTCAGTTGACCAAATGTACAATATGTATAATAGCTTTTTTTTTACATATACGAGATACATTTATATAACTTTATGATTTTATTTACAGGTCTTATGCTAAGGCAGGAAGGTCCATAATGAATCCTCATGAATTAATATTTAGATTCTTTTCAGTTTACTTCATATTGGACAGAATGATAACAATAGACCACAACTCGTGGGTCACAGATTTTTACTGTCAGTGAGAGCCTTTCCACAAAAATGAGATCAGTATGGTTCTGGTTCAGTATTCACCTCTGAAAGAGTGAGCAATGGAGCTTAAGCTGTGTGGTAACATTTTGAAATACACTTTTATAAAGTGATAAAGAAAGGATCTGCCAATTATTGTTACAGTGCTATCCTTATTATAGTAAACTTTGTGTAAGGGCTTGTGATTGAAGAGTATGTTCATTTAAAAGTCCAAAATTAATTCCAGAATCAAATACAAAGTATTTAACAGACAGAGTCTATGTTAAATCACAACATGATTGTTGGTAATTAATGCAGTGTGGGTGTTACATGGTCACAATTTTTAAGGTTATTTTTCTAATCTTTTTCTAATAAAAAATAAACTATTGCATTTCAGTTGAGCACTGAGCATTGTTGGTCAGTTGCAATATAGCCTAAGAATACTCTCAAGTCATAACAAGTAACAAAAGAACTTTAAAACACCGTTTATTTTCTGCTTGGCATTTGTGACCCAAACCTCAGGAGCTTCAAACGCTGAAGAATAATTTCTATTCTATTTTTGAATAGGAATTTAAAATAATTGTGACTCTTCTGAGCATCTAGACGTCCTTAATTGGGTGTCCTGAGGATTTCGATTGCACTCAGACAATTGCTTGATGGAACCAGACGGAACACCATTGGTGAAAATAAAAGTGACTTTTTATTAGAAGTTAAGCTACGCATATACTCAAGCAAAGACTGTACATACAGTGTTATAATTAATGTATGTTACAAACAAACCTCCATCTTGGATTGATAAAAATAGGTAAAATTGCATCATGAATTGACTTCTGAGTAATCCATCTATTCTTCTTCTAAATGCTTACCCTGATCAGGGTAGCAAGAAACTTAATTATGAATTTATTTATTTTTAACTTGTTTTTTGAAAATTGCAGCTGTCACCATTGTAAAGAACACTTCACGATGGTTTAAACTTTATATTCATGCACCACAATTGAAGGGCAAAGTGTAATTATTACAGGTAGCATAAATTACGTGGTTAATAGTGCAGAATGCTTCACATAGATGTACAGCAGGCCTGTAGCCAGAAATAAATTTTGTGGGGGGTTCTGGCAACAATACCAATAGGTCTGTCTAGGTACAATCTTGCCAGTCAGGGGAGGGAAATTCAAACTTGTAATTTTACTGCCTGACTACATGTCTGATGTGCAAATATCCCATCTCAAGCATATCGATTTCTAAGAGGCAGATAACTGGTGGGTGGGAGGGGTGTTAGCTAGGCTTCCATGGATTTATGGTAATACCATATACCGTGGTATTTGCTAGATGGTATGATGGTATGAATAATTAGATAGCTCCAGCCTAAGGCTCAGCTGGGGAGAGGGCGATGTTGGGGTTTAGGCAGTTGAATTCTCCGACCGGCAAGATCTGTCAACTGGGGGGGGGGGGGGGTTGCTGATGGTAAAATTTATCGGCTGGGTTGGGTGGGATTGCGGTGGTAAAACGTCTTGCCAACTAATTTTACTGTCATCGAATAGCAGACCGACAAATTTTTAGGACAGTGCACATTTTTTGGGGATGACTTTCAGGAAAGCTGGGATGTCAGGGTATACAGAAGTAACACCATTTGAAAATCTATTTGAAGATTTCTGTGTCATACTAATGAACGAAATAGCTTTGTATAGAGTAAACTGCAGGGGAAAGAAACATTTATTTTAGAATTAATAGGTACAGTATATAAGCGAGAGTTCTTACAATTTGCCTTATTCCAGGTTTAAAATGGACTCCTATATTTGCAGTAGCTTTTAGATACTTATCTGATGTTTTTACAAATGAGATTTACTTTATATTTGCTCATCTATGCAGCCAGCTATTTTACTAGAACTATTTGGATAAAGTATTTTGCTCAAGAGTACTACAAAAGGGCTTCTCTAGGGACTTAAACTAGCAGGCTTTTTGTAGCAGTACTATAAGTGAGACATCTGTATTAGCTGTAGTCAGTTATGTTTAGAATCAACTCTTATTACCCCGCATGAGAGATCTCAATACCCTCCGCTGACACTCTCATGCTGGCCAGACATTGATTGAACTAACTATGGTATCTGAGCTTTGAGCTGATTCCAAGGCCCCTGCCAGGCTCAGACACTATAGTCTATTCATTGTCTCCTAAACAGTCACTACATGTGCTACTGTATTAATTTCAAATCCGCAAATAAAAAAATAATCCATGATGTCAACAATAACGTTGCTGCTTGAACAACAGTTGTTGTTCTTTGAAACCACCTGAAAGGCAAACTGCTGTATATGAGGTTTATTTATGACACTCTTCACTAGCATAGAGAAATAAAGTCAAATCACAGTTTTAGACATAAACTGATCTGCAATTTTCTTTTCAGTGTATTCATGACAGATACATAGTCAGTGAAACCAGAAACATGTCACTACTTGAAAAACAAACAAAACACATAGAAAGAAAAAAACAAATGCAGTATTGTCGTACAACAATTAAGTTCTGTAGCCAAGCCTTACATCAGTTGCATGCAAAAATATATTGCAGCAACGAATGTCTACTAGCAACAGTATTGAAATATGATACCAAAAGAAGAACTGTAGAATTTAAATGTTTGTTTTTCAGTGGTAGAGATATGTTAATGATCTGAATTACATAGTAAACTTACATCTGACAGAGATCTATGATAATATTATTTACATGACAGAAAGTGGCCTGTACAGCAAGTGATAGTGACCAACAATACAGTAATGATCAGTATATCAACAGCTGAGTATATTTAACAGTGATTGTTTACTTGAGAACTCAACTACATCCATTAGGGTTTGATTTATTCAGTTATAAAAATGATTATTGTTCATAGTTTTGCAGGTAACAGTATCATGAAGTAAAGTTTTCTCAGGCCGGTACATAAGGCAGTGTTTTCATCCTGAGGTACTGCCGCTTTGTGACCTAGCTCCCACTTTGAAATCGCTACTCATTTTGTTGTGGCAGGTCACCTCTGTTGCACTGAGTTGGAGCACTAGATAGTGAGAGAGGCACTATAAGAAACTGCTTGCTTGCTGGCACTTTCTCTCTCTCTCCCTCTCTCTCTCTCTTTCTCTTTCGCTCTCTGTAGGCTACAGCCACTGTTTCTGTAATAGTTGTCTTTGTCACCCTGGTGTAATTTAGGGAGAGATGTTGTGAAATATAGAGTTGTTAAAATCTTTGTAGATGTGCAATATGTAAATATGTATTTCATAGTTTGATTTTTCACTGGTTTATTTCTGACATAGCATTGTGGCCAGTTGCCTTCACCAGTCTCTAAGTCTTAAAGATCCACTTGCTTGCTATATATACTTGCTTGCCAAACTTCCTCATAGTGGAAGCAAAGAGAAGGGGAGGGGATATTGTAAGATATATCACATTTTCTCAGGTCTTTGTCAGTTCAAATTGAAGACCAAGAACCCTCAGTGTATTATGAAAATTGTTTCTTCAACATGCATGTTGTGCACTTATAATTGTTACAGAACTCAGGTAGTAAGTCATTTATCACCGGACGCAGAAAAATGAAACACTGCATAATTAATATGTTTAGTTATATTACTACAAAACTGGCCCTGCCTTGTGCCCATAGCTCCCGAGATAGCTCTGCATCCCCGTGACCCTGAATAGGACAAGCAGGTGCAGAAGATGGATGGACGGACAGACAGACGGATGAATGGACAGACTACAAAAATGAATTATTTGCTAACCCCAAGAGCAACACCAGTACACTAAGTCTATAACAATGAGAAAATCTAATACAAAACGTAAAGGCACAGTCCCTGTTAAATATTGATTTATTTTAATCATTTAAATGAAACAGATTTTGTAAATTTTTAGCTTTGAGGACTTAAGAGCTCATATGGTGCAGTATCAGTGATTAAGTCTTATCTCACAGACATTCCAGACCTGAATGTTCTTGGATATCAACACTTGTCAACTCATCCATTGTAGCCTATGAATGTACTGCCTTACTTGTTGCCATACTTGCTAGGTGTGTCACTCTGAATTAGAGCTTCTGCTAGGTGAATAAGATGCTAATGTAAATGTACATACCTCCTGGCTCTAGGCCCTGCGTGAACTATGGAGATGTGTCACACAGAAGTGTGTGTGTCATTTTGCAAATGAGATGGATGTAACTGTGCATGTTTGCCCCAGTTTGATCAATGAAGACACGCCACGGTTTGGCAGAGAGAGCGACAGTTACACTGGGGATTACATTAACCCCACACTATGAGAGGACGTCAGCCCTGACTGATTGCAGCTGCCTCGTTCAAGATGGAGGAAAATAACCAGATCTGTCTAAAAGTCCCTAGTGGTCTCAGGATAACAAGTGATCCTCTGCCATGCTTTTCCAGAATGTACATTCTGAAACTGTGAGAATGTAAATCAAACAGATTTAAGAATAAAATGTATTTTAGAAACAAAAATCTTGTTCAGATTTATATTCCAATAGAGAATAGCTGAGTGATATATTTGGTTAATCCCACTTTAGTGTACATTATAAATTACAAAGTATTGTGTTTGATAGCCCATTGTTGATGGGCTATTCAGATAAGGTGTTTATGTTTACAATAATCGTAATCATAGTTGGACAGCTGGAATCCCTCCCTGATACGCTTAATTCCTAGATAATATCCCCTTTTCTACAACAGTGTCATAGTTGGGAAGTGGGCTTTTTCAGGACATTAAATAAGTGAAGAAAACAAAAAATGTTTGTGTGTGTATTCCCAGAGCTCTTGTCTGATTGACAAACACAAAGACAGGAAATGCTGCTTCACACACCAAGCTATTGACTTTGGAATGGCTCAAGCACCAGGGGGAGGGGCTATACTCATACCCTATATGTGGCCTTGCATATATTATTACAATGACATATTACTCTATAGTTAAGATTATTGCTATACAGTAAAGATTGCAAGGTAGAATACGGCTTGGGAAGGAGCCCATTATTTCTGAATACTCACACACTAATGCAAACTAGAGTCACAAACTTTCTGAGACGGTGTCTTTGTGCTGCCAGAGAAAACGTTCACACTGAGTGGAGTTTGAGCCGAGGGTGAATTTGAACCCACAACCCTGGAGCTGTGCAGTTACAGGGCTAAGGCACCAACTGGTAGAGTGACAGAACCACAGTCTTTCTCTATGTTTGGTTGCTTCCCTCCAGCCGAATTGTCAACCGTCATCCTGAGGATGGTTTTAACTGGGAAGCCTGAGAAATCTGCCCGATGCAGAATGCATAAGGCACCAGGGGTTACTGTGACATATTCACAGTTATAAGCTCTTCATAAGTGCACTGTACCAAATTCCATCAACATTTTACCTGATTTTCAGGTCTTTAAAAAAGGTTGAAACCAACCACAGTATTCAGCCCTGCTATAACGTTAAGGGAGTTTATAATGACGATTGCATGGACTTTGCCCCCACAATGCCCAGCACATGCAACCGCACCGCATTGAAAAAGAGTAATTGTGATGGTTACTGGGTCCTTGGGGTCTCATTCCAAAACTGAAACTCCCCAGCATTAAAATAGAACAATGTCTAGTCCCACGAGATAACTTTCCTTAAACCAGGGGAGTGTCGATCACCCTGTTCTGTGTGCTTCTTCTGCAAGTAGGTCGGTTTTTAAAGGTTATATAAGCATAACATCACTGCTACACTTTGTGCCCCAGGAACACATAACAGAAATCACCTTGGTCGACAGTTTTGCCATTATTTATCACTGAATTTCACAGGCTGTGCAGTTAAAAACCTTACGTGGAATTATTTGCAAGGTAATATAAGCCACAACAACGGCAACAAATTATTTCATAAACAGCATTCAAAAGTCCTTGTAATGTTTCTCATGATCATCATGAACAACAAATCAATTCTTTAGAAATGGACCTTTCTGATGTAATCTTTCGATTTAAAAGGTCCTTACGTCATTTATTAGAAGAATATTGTACATTCATTTTTAGTTGCTGATTGCACTCAAGACCTCAGCTACATTCATATACCTGTTTGGCATTTAACTGCATGTCATACTGAAATCTTCATTTTCCTGGTGCTTTTAAATCTCAGTTTTTAACAGTCTGTCACATTGATATAAAAGACATGCATTTTAGAACACTAAAAAAAGTACCCGTTTCACTTTTGTGTGTTGCCAGCTATATAAATATTTACATGATAGTTCAGTAGTCAGAGCCAGTCAACCCTTATTCTGAGAGGGACGGCAACTTAGAATAACCAACTCCATCCCATCCCCTGGCAAGCTTGCCTAGGGCACCACATTGGCTTTGATTGGCCTGTCTATAGTCATGATTAAAACGTCCATCCATCCATTTTTATGAGTGCCTATCTAGTGCAGGGTCAAGGTGAGCCTGGTATCTATCCTAAGAAGTAAGGGGGCATGAGACTCAGGATAGAGTGCCAGTCCATCTCAGGGCACAAACTATGTGAACCTTAGAAACACAAATTCTCCTAGTTGTATACTTTGGATTGTAAGATGAAAACAGAGCACCCTCAGAAACACCACATAGACACAGTGACAATATGCAAACTCCCCACACACACAAGGGATGGGAACTGAATCCACAATCCTACAGGTGAGAGACCATAGTCCTACTTAGTTCATGACGTTAAATGATAGCGACATTTGTGTGCTTGGTTGTTTAATTTTATATCAAAGTGAGTTGTAAGAAACCTTATTAAAAAGAAAAGCACTTACACTATATTAATCAAAAATAATATGCAATAAGACATATCCCATGCAGAGCATACTGCCTGGAATAGGATCCACGCCCCCTGCAATTCTGACCTGGATAAGTGGTTATAAGATGGTTTTATAGATACATATAACAATATAGAGTTAGACAGCTAATGTAACTTGGCAAATAAATATAAAATGGCATCATGGTGCTGACAAGCACCAAAGACCAACAGCTGGATATAATTGTGGGCTTGATTTTGTGGTGGAAAATGATCTGAAAAAGACAGACTACAAGATTCGAAATGTCTCATGATGTTGACTACATATCAAAGAATGGATAACCAAGGATGAAGTAAAACAACACTCAAGCATCATCCTCTCATGGCACAAGGATTATGGTCTGAAATCTGCTCTTGGGAGTTTGTGTGGTCTTCCTGTGTTTACATCTCTCTTCTGTGTCCTACAGTTTCCTCCAAAGTCATGTCATTCTGGTAAATTGGCAGCTCTGTGTTGAACTTAATAGTTAATAGTGTATGGATAAACTATGTCCCTGACCAGGGTGTTCCCTGACTTCCTCACTATGCTAATTATAGTTTATATGGTTTGACCCATAAATTTAAACACTGTACAATGATAAGCACTCCACACCCAGGACACTCACATTAAAAGCATCCTTCCAATGTCTTCAGCAAAAATATCCAAGTAAAAAATAACATGATTGTTTTCCATTAAAACAGACATAAAGCTAAATGCTACAAGATATTTTTAATTATAAAGGTACATGAAATGTTTGTATATTGCCATTTTTTTATTGTTTCCGGATACTAATCCAGACTAAATGACACATGATGCTAGATATGGTACAATCCTTTTTCCAGGTGCCTTCTGAAGTCCTGTAGCCTACCATGGGGTCAGCAAAACCTACATCTGGAGAGACCACAACTGCCTTGCTTTGTTGCTATCACTTAGCCTGCAGATCTATAAAAAAACTGTCAAACCCTACTTCAACCACTGAATTTTTCTAAAACAAGGCTTGACGATCCTTCACTAGCATTAATTGTGTGTAATTATTGCCAGTTATCATTAAGCAGTCCACTTACCAAAATTATGACTAAAATATATATTTAAGCTTGTACTGTTTCCCTGAGTCTTTTTAAGTTCAACATCATTATGCACACATAAATCCACTCCAACTTTGCTAGCTCGCAGCGCTGTCTGTGTGTCAGTGGAGGGTGTGATTGTCTATGAGAGGAACAGCCAGTTGTTTAAAATCCTTCTGACGGTTTCAAATTCCCCTTCGCGCTGGGGGAGGAGGCGAGCGACAGGAGAAAAGGAGGGTGTGTGTACGTGTGTGTGTGTGTGTGTGTGTATGTGTGTATGTTTTTAGGAGAGAGATCGCAGGCGGCGCGCTTTCCTAGCTGGCTCAGCACAGGCAGCCAGAATGAAAAAGATAGAAGGAAAGGAGAAGGAGGGGTTAGTGCTGCGGGAAGGGAGGCGGGGGTTGTTGCTTGAATGGGCGGTGCGAACTAGCCGTCAATCATTGCAGTTACCACAGAGGATGGGCGTCTCCTAACGGCGGGACGTCCAATGGGAGGCGACGCTCCTTCTGTCGCCATGGTGACGGGGTTGTGCCCGGGGAGGCTGTGATGGGTTGACAGGTGCGTGACAGTCGGAGCTCTCTGCAAGCATGTACGCCAAAGGCAAGAGTAACAACGTACCGTCCGACAGCCAAGCCAGAGAAAAGTAAGTTTTATTTATGGCGCTAATTCGCTATTAAGAACGTGCATGAGCGGTGAGGCGGGCAGAGGCGTAACTGCGGTGGATGGACGAGGTGCTGATAGCATAACGGCAGTGGTGTGCCGCTGGGCTGCCTTACAAACTTGTTATTGTCAGTTGTCAGTAGTGGGGAAAGACAGGCACATAGAATCAGATAACTTGACCAGATATGTGCTGAAGCGGAGTGGATGTTGTAATAATGATCAAAAAGAGAGGACGCGCCTTGTGCTATTGTAGGTCTGCAATGAACTGAGGCTGAATTGTTTTGTAGCTGAACTGTAACTGATATTATTTAGGTAGCTATAGTTAGCCGGATAGCTGTCGGATAGGTCAGTATCGACTGGCTAACGAGCCGTCAGATAGTCAAACGCTTCTTACCCGGAGCTACATTTAATAACTGGAGATTTAACAGAACAATGTCATAGTTAAGGTATTTGGAAGTTATTGTTAATTTGTGTTTTAAAGGAAGGAGCGTCTGGATGAGAGCTTGAACTTTTCCCTGTTATTATGCAAAGATGAATCATCTTCTAAAGATAATGTTTTGCTCATCCACGGGCAGTTCAGTTATCTGACCTTAATTGAACGTTATATGGTTAAGAATGATGAAAGGTTCACGGAATCGGTATATTAACACACAAACGCGCATATGCACATTTATATACAGAGAAAAGTGTATGCTTTTCGTATGAAACATTTTATTATAGTTGCCATCAGATTCTTCCGTTAGCATTGCAGCAAAGGTAGCACATGTTTTTGTTGATATTGGGATTGGAAACTTTGGTATTATCAAGTCACTTTAAGTAACAGAACTAATGTGTTTGGAGGTGTAGGTGTGCTGCCGATTGACTACGCGCGGTTATTTTGTGGTCCAACTAAATAATATGCAAGCAAAATGTAAACCAAAAGCAAGCGCCATCGGACGGTCGGTGCTCCGGGGGAAAGTTACTTCGGCTGCCGGTGTCCCTTCAGTGGCCAAGCTCGATCGGCAGTACAAGTTTTCTTTTCGTTTATTTCTTTTGTATAACTTGTATTGTGCAAATATCGAGGTTTCTTGGTCTCCTCTCCCCTACACATACTCGTATTCCCTGGCCCTGGGTGATAGGACTATATATATATATGTATGTATACGTACTACGTGTGTCTGTGTGCATTATGCAGTGTGTGTGTGTGTGTGTGTGTGTCTTCCTGGCTGTCTGTAACCCATCTTAAATGAATGTTGTTGGCATTGCAGTTGCCACAGTTTGCAATTTACAAATTAAGCTTTATGAGGAAAAACGCAAAGCAGTTTTGTAATATTTCACTGTTTCATCGATTAATTAATTAATACATGGAAATCGTGCATTTTTATCATCGTCATTTTTAATTAAATTACAGTGTAAAGCTCATCCTCCTTATCATAGTTCTGAATGATAATTTGCATTTTGATTAGTTACAGAAGCAGTGTGATAATAGTAATATTTTAATGTATAATTGAACTGTGCATTGAAGACCAATAAATATTTATGTTATACTGAGCAGTGTTTGCAGCGTTATTGCACATTGCATGTAGTAGTAATGGTTTAATCCCATTAGTATTTATGACTCTAATCATTGACAGGTTTGAGATGTATGGATTTGATAGCTAGCGGCTAAGAGCTCAGCTTCAGGAAGTGCGGCAGAGTTAGTATGGGGGAGCTGCTCGGACCGTTCACAGGTGTATCACCTCAATGTCGTTTCTCTTAAGTTTTCGCTGCGAAAAGTGAGAAAATACCCTGAGAAGAATGGTGTGTGCGCCTCGCCGAGCCGCCAATACCGTGTCTCCGTGTGCTTTCGCTTGTGCGGCCTAATAAAAGTCAAGTAGCGAACACCCTGCAGGCAGGCTGCGGGGGGAGTCCAAGGCGGGCTATGTGTTGGCTTTAGTGGGTGGGCATTTTCTTTAATGCACTTGTTGCTGTGTATAGTCCTCTTTTGCGCTAGTCCATTCCTTGCTTCTTCTAAGGCAGGTTAGTCTTCACCACTGGGGGGGACTTGGATGGCCTTAAAATTATGAAAGGGTTGAATGTTGAGGAAGGGGGTCTACATTATCAGTGTTTTGTTATGCTCTGTTAGTCTTCCAGATAGATGTACATCCTTCCCTATGGAATATCTCAATACATTTTAACGTGTTCCACAAAGCTTCCTTGAACGTTTCTTGTTGAAATAGTATTGATGACCTTGCATCCACTCATCCTTCGTTTTCCACTTATCCACCTGAGGGTACTGATGAAGTTATATTTTATTAATATAATACATTTAAGTAGATATTGCAGAGCTACATAGTAAACAAATTTCTTAAGTTGTTATTGCTTTAAACGTTAAGGGGGTGATTAAAATAGAACACTGTGTAGGCAATATGTGTGGGTATACAGATATGTTTTTTTTCTGCTATTTCTCCTTCAGTATTTTTGAAACTTACCCTTAGACCGTTATAAGGCTTTTGAGGAGGGTCAGTGTGGCTTTGTTGATCAAATGAGACGAATGTTTAACTGCAGGAAGATCGAAAGTGAGAATGCACTGAGGCGAGAATGGGTATTTCTTGGTCGGCTACGCTCATTAGTACTGTAGAGACGTGTGAAACTCCTTTATGTATGCAACACAGCAAGGCTCCAACGGTAAAGCTTTAAAAAATGCTTCTTCATTAATTTACATAGTAGAGCATTTGACCTCCAGGAAGAGCCCCACGGAGGGCGTCTTGTCTGGTCTGCCTAGCGCGATTGTAATGTCTAGCGAGCGTGGCCTCCCACATCGTTGACAGAGGGGGAACCCTCATTTCAGCACAAAGCTCTTCAGGTTTTATTTGCTTGTTATGTGTAAAGTCATTAAGTATTGTATAGCCGTTTGCTGTCTGAGTTTGTTTGCTTTACGTGTGATTATGGTTAATATTGTTTGCATCGTTCAGATTTATAAATCAGACGTATTTTTGGCTACAGCTAATTTCAGAGCATTATTTAAGCCATTGACGTTTCACTGGAGGTTGATACAGAGAAGGTATGGCTATTCATGTTTCCAACATTAGTTGTCATTGAGAGGAGGTGCATGGTGCTTTGTACTGATATTGGCTACATCACTAGCTGGAAAAAATGCTTAGAATACTCTTGGCTCAAAAGGAAGGAGTTATGGGAATACCGTATTGGGTTTGTAAGATCAGCAGAGTACTGGTTAAAAATATGGTAACCCAAAGGTGGCAGGGGTATATCCTAGGAAGTATTTAACTTGAATTGCTATTGTCAAGAGCACAGCTTTCTGACCACTGTGTTGCATGCATTAAAATTAGCTCAGCAACTATGTGTGAATTGATTTAAATGTACTGGCATGGTGGACATACTTGAGAGCTGCCTTTTCCTTTTGTATTCCAAAGTGGAGGAATGGGAGGAGTTCATTGTCATCATTGTGGCCTCCACAAGTGATGGAAAAACAAAAACAAAAGACTGTTGCAGGAGAGCTGAATCATCGTTTAACGTTAACCTCTGTGTGTGGGATTGACCTTGGGAGTACAGCTCTCAGCAGGCAGACCAACTGGGTAAATCATCCGAGTCATCACTCCCCACTGGGCAGTATGGGGTCACGGTTTTCCGAATACAGCCGCTCCCTGTGACTAACGCAAAAGCAAAACATCCTTTCCTGAGCAGCGTTATGCTGGCCTTGGACTTCAATGACAGAGAGAGACACAGGACACTCTGTGACCACACAAGATTCTGAACTTGGTCACCTTTAGGAGGTGGGCATTGGACTGCTTGTGCTGCTGAAGCAGAATGTCCCCAAGGTTCCTACACCCTGTTCTTGGGTGAAAGGTCCTAGGCAGATAACCTGATGGGCAAAATACATGTTGCTGCTTAAGGCAGCAATTCAGCTATTTTCTAATGTGACAATATTAGGTGCCACTTTACAGTAAGGCTGTCCTTATAAAGGGATTATAAATGGTTTATAAGCAGGTTATTAATTAGGTTGTAACACTTTATAAATCATTACTAGACTATTATAAACAAGTTATACCACCGTTTTCTTCTTATTAATGACTTACTACCATTTATAAGTGGCAAAGGGTAGCCTTATTGTAAAGTGGTACCCAATATTATTTGTATAACTTCTAGATCAGGGTTTTTTAGCCTGTGTGTCTGAGAGGAATGCTCTATAGGTCTGACTGGCTTACCCGACCTGGTGTACAACTGGCCTCGCAAACAGGCAGCTCTTTGTTTTTGCCAAACACGAGTATCCTTTGAAAACCAACTGCACCCTCTCTGTTGAGTTAAAATCAAAATCCCACTGGATGGACCCTCTGTATTGTACTCAGCCAGGATAAAAAAATGATTGGGTGTTGTTTTATGTTGTTATTATATTTCACCGTGTTCATGTCCATGATCTGGCTAGAGAGATTTTATATTTTTATTCATTTTTAATACCAGTTGTGGTTTTCGCATCTGGTCACCCTGCCCATTTCATACTGGCTTATGTTGGATATAAACCTTTGACCACACGGGCAGGATTCAGCCCAGAGTTCCCTGCAACCCATTCTGCCTCTGTGTTCACGGTCTCGCTTGTTCCCGGAGGACCCATAAGAACTGCTGTAGACAAGCCTGCTTGTCATGCCCTGTCAGTGCTCCTACCCAGACCGGTGCCATCGTCACCATGTCATCGCCTAGTTCACGCCTCATCGGTGTCCGTTTGCCTGTGGCCTTATGAAAGCACAGGAGAATGTCCTTGTGGCCAAAGTTTAAAGCGCGGAAGCCCCAGCTGCCAGGAAAGGGGAGCAGAACAAGTCACCTCAGGTTGGAAGTTTGGAAGGATAGTACTTTTAACTTTCGAGTTGAGCAAAAAGACACGCTGGCTCTTTTCCTTTGTTTTCATAGTGTTGCCTTACATGGCTGGTCGCAGGAGAGAAGTTGACCTCCATGCTGCCTGCTCTGTACTCAACCACCCAGGTGCTTGGGGAGTGGAGCCTGAAAGGAGATGTTAGTCAGACCTGGCAGGAACCAGGAGAACTTGCATCCACTGACACCACACAGGCCAAAGGTGGCACGGCTTGCTGGGAACATTTAATTGCCAGCGGCCGCCACTTTCTCAGTTACAGACAATTATTGGAAGCCGTGTGAAGTAACAACCCCTTGTTCATTTGGCAGAATTATCCAAACTTATCGAAATATGTTTTGGGTCCAGGAGTCTGTCACATTTATGCATAAGCAGTTCGTCATCACCGTACACCTTAACACAAGCTTAAGTCAGGCACCCTAAACCCAAACAGAATTCTATGATCAGAAAGAGTTGGAATTTGCTGAATCCGGACAAAGGCCTGGGCAATTAACTGAAATTGTATCGAAGCTGACGTTTAGAACCTCTCACTGACCTAATCTTGCTTATGTCAGTTAATTCGGTTATTACTTTCTCTAATGCGTATGTTCATGAACTGTCCCCCTATAAAAATACTTTGTTGTGTTGAGTCACGTGCCTCCGCTTTGTCCAACTAACATCAGTTCACGTTCACTCAAAGTGAAGCTGATGGCACGAGTCACATGACCACAAACACCAAGCCAATGAAGCCGCTTATACTAAAAAAGAATGTCCTGTCCTTCGTTTGGACACATTGTAGCTTCAGTGAAGAAGATGCCAAACAAAGAAGTCAAAAGTAAGCAATGCAGAAAAACAATTTCAGCCACTAAAGGTAACACCAATGATTTCATTAATCACCAGGGAGCTTGCTTTTTCCTTAGTTAAAACTAAGATGTGACCTTTTTCCACAAGATGTTTTCATTTCAAGCAATTTATGCTTTGATTTCAACTGTTCGAAGGATTCAATAAATTGCCATGAATAGTTCATCTGTGTGTTTCCTGAAATTGTTTTTAAATCACAAAGGTAAGATATGAACTCCTTTATTTGAAAAAATATCGCAGCTTTTAACTGTTCAGCATATTTACAGTACAGACCATGTCAGAAAACTGACATAGTGTAACAACAAAAAAAACGCATCTGTTCATTAATTGTAATCGAGGTAGAAGAAATAATCATGATATTGATTTGCTCAGCCCTATCTGGATATAACCTTACAACATTTTTCATTCGGTTTAGTACTGTTTATGCACTGTTGTCATCATGCAAGGTAGCTTCATAAATGATACTTTACGGTATGATGGCTTTGAAAAAAGGGCTGTATTAGACACTTTTATCTGAAGAATAGATTTCTTTATGTTCTTATAGCATATGCATCAGAAAAGCCACGTTTGTCTTGAAGAGAAAGCTTCGCTCGGGGAGGTGGAGAACGGGCCTAGCAGGAGGCCAGTGCAGCCTCCACCCAGTTTGCCAGTGCTATCAGATGACACAGGACGCATAAAACAAACGACTGCTCCAGAGGCTCCCAAGTGTTTATCACACACTTAAACGACAGGTACTGAACAAGTGTTTATCATTCAGGGAGGTGGATGGGAGTTACCAGCAAGGGTGATGCGTAGGAGGCTACCGCAACTTGTTTATCAGACTTTTGGCTTGTGGCTCAACCTGACTAAGCCATGTCCCTCTAACACCATTGACAAGAATCTCCTTAGTACTTCTGCCTTACTTTCTGAAAATGAATTCCACCTTGCAGAGGGCTCCCTAAGGAATTCTTCCTTTATGTTGATAAAGACACACAGCAATTTCAATTTTTTCAACAGCTATAGTCAATTTTAATTTTTAGGTATTTTACAACTCACAAGTTATATATTATTATATTACCTGGGTAAAATTCTTTGTAGTCAATTCTGTGTATTTTCGCAAATAAACCTTGGCAACCACATTATTGATTCGCACATTACATTATTCTTTGCTAACAAATTTACAATATGTTCACTATTTGAGTACCTTTATTAGCAAGAAAATGTCATATTTTTGATTCATCAAAGTAACCTCTAGCAGTAATATCTATAACAGCAGAGAAAATTCGAGGCAATCGTTCTACAAGGGACATTAGATGCTGCTCTGTTTCATGGGATGACACGGTTAACGTGCATTTGAAGTCATAGGACAGCCTAGGATTTGATTATGCCATCACCACACAACCAGTTAATAGGACATCACATATGCACTGTTACATACTCTTTCCATGTTATAAAGGAAACTTGTTTATAAAAGAAACTTGTTTTATTTGACTTATATTTTCATTTATCACTCAACTTTCCAATGCTTAAATTGCAGAATCTTATTCTTCTTATGAAATAAATGGAAAAGTGGTAAAAAACCTGTGGTGTGCAAAAACTTTTGACTAGTTGTGTGTGTGTGTATATATGTATATGTGAATATATATATTAGGGCTGCAACAACTAATCGATTAAATCGATTAAAATCGATTATTAAAATATTTGGCAACTAATTCAATAATCGATTAGTTGGGTCTACGTTATTATACACATAAATACAGTGGCTACCTCCTAATTTGGGAGCAGTAAGCTA
>JAODKC010000117.1:27916403-27952510 GCA_026777985.1 Mormyrops attenuatus | reverse complement strand
GATCAATAATCGATTAATCGAAAAGTAATCGACAGATTAATCGATTATCAAAATAATCGTTAGTTGCAGCCCTAATATATATATTAATTATAAAAAAAATGTATGTGTGAACATTGTGTCTTCAGGCATATATATAGGCCAATGTTACACAAAGCTATTTTACCCAAGGTTGCCTTATTGATTGGCCTTTGAATGTTTCTGGTGACATCAAAGAACATACTGGCACTTCTACAAAATATTTCAAACACATACACTCATGCAGCACAGAACTGTGATAACTGACACGTGAAAAATGCGTAATGGACAGTGGTTTTTCAAGATCGACTTTCAGACCGTGGTGCATTGAGCTGATGCGCACTTTTGACTGGGTCTGTAATATGTCTAAGGAGAAGAATGTAATCAAAATGAACATTTACGTCCACAGAAGTCAAAGACATCATGGATGTATGGAGGCCCTTTGACAGCAAAACAGAGCCCGTTGTATATTTTAGGCCAGATTGCACAGAATTCTGCATCTGCTGCCAGCAGCAGGTTGAGACCATCGCGGTTTTGGGAGGAAACAAGATTGTAACCGACAATTGCAGCAAATGCTCTATCTCACGCCTGTAACGAGGGGGGGGGGGGGTGTTCTAGGACATATTTCTTATAAATTCTGGTGGCAAATTGGTAACATTGATAGAAATGCTGGGTGCCTGTTTTGGTGGAGTCTACAAGAAAGAAGAAAGATAACATCAGAATTTTGTGTGATCATTCATTGTATTTATGCGCACAAACTCTGTATCATTATAGTTTTATATGTAACAGTACTTTTGTCATCGAAATACTTTCTAACTACTCTGTTAATCAAATCAAATTTTCTCCTGGGATCAATAAAGTTAATCTTGATCAATATTCAGCACAATTGCGAATAGAAGATAGCAAAAACATCTTGCTTCAGTTTGTATTATCACGTCATCTATTCTGGACGGCTGTATAGCCCTGCAAAATTTAGAAAAAGCCTCCGGTGTGTCTGTCGCTTGAATGTATGCGCGTCGTCTCGCATGCCTTCTCCAGAGGGCCCTTGGTGGGAGTGTGGAGACTGGTGTGGGGAAGCTCTCTAATATTTCACCGCAATAATATGCGAGTGTCATGGCATACATGCCAGCGCAAGATTAAGCATGCGTGACTGAAGAGCTAAGGCACTGTCACGGTGCCATGTCCTATCTTTCATCCCCGTTTATGAATGTCAGATGTAGAGGTCTCCTTTCTAGTCTCTCTGAAATTTTTCCCACATTCATTACATTTTAAAACGTAGCTGTGTTTTATTTCTTGGGTCCTGTCCTGTGTTTGCATTTCATTCCTA
This sequence comes from Mormyrops attenuatus, assembly GCA_026777985.1. Lineage (NCBI taxonomy): Eukaryota > Metazoa > Chordata > Actinopteri > Osteoglossiformes > Mormyridae > Mormyrops > Mormyrops attenuatus. The sequence goes on along the minus strand of JAODKC010000117.1, from coordinate 27,951,168 downwards.
TTTTAGAGCGGTTGTGACAGTTTTCATACAGGGTATCGTATATTGTTAATTTTAACGTTCTTGCCCATGTCAGTGTTCGTTTTTTCCATTAAGACACTCGGCACTCACTGCACGATACCATGCTGAATCAGTGGTTTCTGTTATTTTTCCGGTAGCTAAGAAAAAAACCTCAAGTACAGCTGTCCCGCATTTTTTATCCACGTTGTCTGACGTCCGTCAGGCGATGGCTTCGTAATTGACAGGAATCAGTTGGCCATGCCAGTAATGCAGCCATGGTTTGACTTGGCATATGAAATGGGAAATGCTTGTATCTGGATATGTTAGCCGCAGACAGAATAATTTGCAGCATAAAAAGGCAAAAATATACAAATATACAGCTATATCAAAATAAATGATACATCATTCGAGTGCTTATTTATTTTTTAATTTTTTGTAGCCTTATGTCAGTACAAAATAAGTACAAGAGCCCAGTTTCGTAACTTTTTGTGGTACATGAGGGAAATGTGTACTGCGCTGGCCCAAATGGTCAATGTATAAATGACGAATACAGGGGACCCTTTTCAGATGTAGCATTTTGAAAACATTGCAGGGTCAATTGGGGTGAAATACAATAAATCTACAAGTTACACCTTGTAAATGTAAGCATTAGAGTGCACCTGAGATGGCTGGGTCGCACTTATTTTGCAAGCGACGCTCTGGTAATGCATTTTGCTGAGTCAGCCATGTCTTAGAGCAGCATAATGGTTTTCATTCATTGTTTGTTTTCCTGGTGGGTTCTTGCAGCTCTGATCATTGTCTGCAATTGTGATTTTGCTTACTAACAAAAAGATTTTAGTCATTTACTGCAGGTTGATTATATCTGACTAGTATTGGTTCCTGCTAGTGATACTTCATAAAGTAGATCTTACAGCTGAGGAGCCCATCTTTTTAATAACTACTTCCAGCCTGTTTGACTAATTGCAGCTTTTTAAAGGTCTATTTCTGTACTTTGTAGTGTTCAGCCCACGACGCAGTGAACATACAGTTTTGTTGCGCTCTATCCATTTGTTATTGTACCTTTGGGCCGTGTTAAACTCTCAACAGAGATTCAAATCGGTTGTCTTATAACCTCACAAACAATTATGGCATATTAAACATCCAAAGCATAATTTACGACTTTTTGCTTTTACATTTTAATAACACCTTGGTAAATCTGACTTTGCTTATTTCTTCTGGTGATTTGTACATTTGGAAGCATGTAGCTGGGGCTGGGAGCCACCCAGTGTGAGTGCCTCGGATCTCCCTGCTGGGTGAATAGATGAAATTGTGTAGCTATTCAGAAGCAGCCAAGAGTAACGAAAAGTCAGGAATTAAGCAGCTTTGTAGATTGGCCACTCTTCAGTCACGTGTGATTTGTCGTTTACTTAATCCATTACGTTTTGCTTGTGTGTCTAACACTTGCTAACTCCTTGGGCAGACGTAGCCGTGTACATAGTAAAGGCCATCAGTATTTTTCTAGTACAAGCAAATTATATCATGACCATCATTTTAGCATGTGAATCTGATCTACCGTTACCTGTCACTTCCTCTGGAGCCAAAGTCTTCCATTAGCTATCCGTCCTTTATTGAGATTTGTTTGCCAATCTTCAGACATGGATACTCATGTCTTTAGTACAATACCAACATTTGTATATAAACATTAGTTCACATGAATAAAGAGATTGTAAAATGGTTACATTTTAGTAAATATTTCAGTGAAGTATTCTGCTCTAAGTATCTGGACTAGGACAGTAATAAAGCACATGTCAGTCAGCCTTTCAGTGTTTATAATGTGTTAATCCATATGCACCTTTCAGATTGGCATGATCTGTTTCATTGTATTGTTGTTAAGCTTCTGCGTATCCTGACTCTTAATCAGTATGACTTGGCTTCAGCTAATTCTGTAACTTTACTGTTGAAAAGCCACAGAGTTCCAGCTTCTTTTCTCTCTTGTTTTGTCTGATAAGCCGGTGGCATTTCCTGCTATCCTGTGAGAAACGCTGCCATTCTTGGCACCAAAGTGAGCTGCCGCTCTCATTCGGAAGGCTTCTAAAAGTTTCCAGCACTGCGCCTCTGTTAGGAGACTGTTTTCAAAGTTTTTATATATATATATTTAAACAAGGAGCATTTTTTTCCTTTGTGGATTTGATAAAGTGGGTTTTCTGCTTGTGGGAAAACATTTTAAAGCGACTGCTTTTCTCTTTTAAAAAGTATTACGTTGTCATAACTGGAATAGCCTTTAACAAGTTAGCCTGGGTTCTTTGTCTAGAATTTAGGACTGACCTAGTGAAGTCCAAGAGTAATTTTAATTTAATAAAATTTTATTTCAGTGGCAGTTTTATTTTTACTGTTACATCATACCACTACATAAAAGATTAATGTGTGCTATAAAATCTGTGGTAAATGTAATTATTTGTGAGATGGTTTCTGTCCTGAGAGAAGCTTAATTTTTCTAGTAACATGCTAAGTTTACACATCCTATATATATGGGTTAGAGGGACTTCAGAGGCATCGATCCAGGAGTCTAGTTCAGTCAATGTGTAATCAAAATGATTGTCTACCTCAGCAGTACGTTACATTGCCTAGGCTGGTAAACTGTATATTTAAATATTGCATTATGCTTTTTTTTTATCTGCAATGCTAATTAAAGAATTTAAAAAGTATGTAAAGGCAGACCAGAGTATGGCATAGTTTAATTTCTAATAATTTATTGTTTCTGTGACACTGGGGAAGCGGTTATGAGGGATATGTTGATGAATTGATTCATTGTTTTATTATTCAAATTTGTTTCAATTTTGTTTTGGTCATGGCACAGGGGTACAGAAAATGGTTGTGGATGGAAAATGGTCTTTCTAAATATATTCTAATATTATTAAGCTCACAGTATTTCACCTGAGGGAAGATGGACTTTTTAGGTCAGTTATAAACGGCCTCCTCATCCAAGGATCCCATGAAGAGGTTTTGTAGCATGAAATTGCCTAGTGTGTTTGTTTGCTTTTGGAAAGGAGAAGAGGGACTCTATATCTTACACCATAGCTTAATATTTGGTTTTTGTGGAAGTTCTGGATGGAAGATTCTTTAAACTCATAGTGTCAACAAGAGAGAGAACTTAATTGAGACCTTTGTGTTACACAAGGCTGCATGCCTATGATTGCTACTGTCTGCCAGCTATCGTCTTCCTCATTATTTAAAGTAAGTACTTAACAGTAGAAGCCCTTAACTGCACTGGAAAAGGCTATTGAGCTCTCTGTTCTTTTTGTTTTACATGGTGCTTTTTCCTAGTGGCATGAGTGTATGAACTTTGGCATGTTGCAGTGACCCAGCTATGGAGCCAGCGAGTTCAAGTTAATTAAAGCAAACATGGGGTGTTTGAGGCACACCAAAGACCTCTTGACCTGCTTGAAAAAACCACTTAATGCAGGCATCTGGAAACAGCATATAACCTTGATGTTTGTGTCTGTTATGCCTTCTGTGTCTGGCAAGTAACCAGTGGATCAGAAGTCTTTGTCATGGGCTGTTTCAATTGATCAAGCAGTACTTTTTACACAAATCTGTGCTTCACAGGTTGGATAAAAGACCTGCACACTTGAGAGAATTCACATCTTTGCAAAAAGAGGTGGACATGCCGTTGTTTTGACGTTGACAAAGGCAGGTGCAGAGCTAGCACAACGTGCTGTGTGGTGTCCAGTGAGACCCACTTAACATCCTCGTTTTCCCCTTTGTTTGGCTTTGAAGCTGTCATGACTCATGAAAATCAAAGGTGGTGTATTTTAGTTCACTTCCCTTGCCATTTTTTTGCAGTATGTTAATTATGCCGGACAAAGATTAACGTAGGCACCAATTAATGAGGGAAAAAAAAAACCTCAGGATAACCAGACATTTGACCAAAACTCTTGCTTCTTTTCTTTACCAACAAATGGAGAATACTGAGTATGATGTAATCACCTAAAGGCAACACTGCGATAGATTACTTTCGATTTAGTACATAGAAATGTAAAATCAGAAATTTGGAGGGTGATTGAGGGAAAGTGCTTGTTCGCGCTGTGGGAAGAGCTGTTCTGGATTTAATTTTCCTTTTTTAATATTTATGGAAGATCATTATAAAACAAAATGCTACAACTAAAAATGGTCTAATGTATCTCATTGACAGCTGCATTTAATTTGATAGTATTGCATTTAATTATATGTTTCTTGTTATATTTTAGATATTTCGGTATATGTTTTTTTCGTCTTTTTTTATAAAAAGATTCTGTTAGCCTGTTGGAAGCCACCTTGTTGAGGGTTAAAAGGATCGTAGAACTGACATGATAGTTTAATTCTTTTTCTTCTTTTTCTAGAGAAAATCGGTTCCACCTTTGTCATGTATTATTTCTGCCCCTACCAGTATGGCTGAGGGTGTTGGAAACATACCACCATCATCCCAGCCTAGTATTGCCTGCCTGGCATGTAATCACATAGCCCCATTCTGCTAGATAATCTCTGAATAACATTGTGTTCAGACTTTCAGATGACTGGCTGCTGCTATTGACTTTGCATCCGTCCACCGATCTTCCACCCACTTATCCCGGTCAGGGTCATGCTATTGGTATCCATTGTTTTCATATCTTACTGTTTTCTGGAGAAATCGTGCTGGGATGGGTGTTTTAATTGATTTATGACAGAGGGAATTAACTGGAGGGGGGTCTACACCTGTCCACCAAGCTTGCTGGCCCAACAAACATACGGGTAGTGTGTCCGGCAGTCTCACCTGGCTGGGGGTCGTATCGCTGACTCACACAAGTGGCAGTAGCACCGATGTCAGAGCCCAGTTAATGTTTGATTGTGGAAGCATGAAAGTTATCAGGAAACATCAGAGCGAGTCCATTATTCTGCTGCTAGCATGCTGCCTCTGAGCATGACAACGCATGGCAGCACTACCCGTATGTTTGTTGGGCCAAGTCTGAACAGCCCCTCTGTGCCTTGTGATTCCCTCAGGGGAGGAAAGTTTGATATAAAGATTAATAGGCAGTTATGCTTCATGCTGCAGCTAAAACACCCTGCATAATTTTGAATATACTTAAAATCGTTTGTGTGTTTTTGTGTGAGAAAAATGGCACAGATATAGACACCTATTTTCTTTAGAGGGAAACCTTGGGTCCATTAAAAGTGGATCTCTTAGATCTGGCTATCAGATTAACTATAGTCACGTCTGAACTCAGATGCCTTTGCATTCTTTTTTATTAACAATCCACCATGAGTGTGGCACTGGCCTTCACCAGCCTGACTATGTGCCATGGCAAGACATTGTTTGTTTCATACCATTTTGGAATATTTATTTTAATTATTAATAAGTTAAATATTAATAAGTTGCTTTTTTTTTCGTGTGATTTGTTGGTTGTGACTTTAAAGCTGTGTGGCTGTTGAGCAAACGGTGTACTCAATGGTGGCTGGTGGCAAAAAAATTGAGAAGATAATACTTTTAACAATATCACAATATTGAATTTTTCCAAAGAAGAGAGAAGATATGATTTTAAATAATAATAACATTTTAGTACAGAGTTATTTTAAAGTTACTTGTTTCATAATTTAATCTCAAAACACAGGAGGTATAACCTTGACTACCTCAATAGACCAGCTACCTCTGCAGGTTTGTACGTCTAGGTCATGGGGGACCTAGTGGCTATTCCAGGCAGTATAGGTCACAAGGTAGGGGTACATCCTGGATAGGATGCTAGTCCATCACAGGGCACATATCGACATACTGCTGGCAATTTACAAACACAGATTAGCCTAATGCATGCCTCTGGACTGTAGGTGGGAACAGGAATACCCAGAGGAAAGTCCCTCGTCACAGGCGGAATATGCAAACTCCGTACATGAACAGAGCAGACGGGGGGTAGAATCCCCAATGCTGCAAGTGAGACACAACAGTGCTACCCGCTGAGCTGCCCTGCTGCCCGCATCATCACATGAAACTGTTAGATATCTCACTATCAATGTGGACCATTTCTGCCCACTGTGGTAGTATAGGTTTGCCCCCAAGCAGTTTAGGTTCATGTAAGGAACAAATATATACGGACTGACATTTCGTAGTGGGTTCCTAATCAGTTTTCTTCTTCCCAGATGGAGTATCAAAGTATGTACTTAAGTCTGTATATCTGGTTCCATGTCATCTTGCAATCATTTTATAAATACAATTTGATTTATAGATTCTAAATAATTTCCCTTGTGGAAGCTTTTCTGAATGAATTGAACATTAGACAATAAACCTTTGTTGTAGATCACCACGCGTAATATAAGAAGTCATGAATGTATGGTGTTTTTAATTATTTTTTTAATTCTACTGAACAGATATCTGTCTTGCCATGGATTAGTAGAGTTGTGTTTTGGTTCAAACATTTAATCTGACCTTCAGTGTTGTTGAGTCTCCTGGAAGAGGTGTGGTTTGGAGCTGCCCGCTGAATGGTCTGAGCTTCACAATCTCCTCCCCTGTCTTACTGCCTGCCTAATTATTCCTTTCATTGTGAGACTTCCTGGCACAGTCTATCAATCATGAAACATTTATCATCTATTCCTGTATCTCTGATGGGTTGTTTATGGTAAGCAGGAGAGCAGAGAGGAACCACAGACCTTTCTCAGATCACACGGCTATGGAATGTAGTTGACTTTACGGAGCTTGTAGTCTCCTTCCTGCACTGTAACATTGTATATCACTCAGTTAAATCAAAGTGCTTAGTGACCTTAATGTACATGGGTTTGTGTTTTTTTCCTTCAAAGTTGAGATTGAATTTGTTTGAAATGATGTTATTTGGGGAATCTTGGGGGATTTTTTTTTGGTGGGGGGGGGGTGCTGTGATTTGGTGAATTTTCATGAAGTTTAATGGCAAAGATTTCACAATACTGGAATAGCATTGGTTTTGAAAATACTGTCAGAATACCATACACCACAGTAAAATGTCTGGACGGTATGATGGTATTAAAACTAGATACCGCCAGAGCCTAGTTTGTAATGGGTACAGCTAAGATGATCCAACTCATCTTAAGCATTAATGCATCATCAGTAAATTGTAAGGCTCAGCATTGGGCTGTGCAATATGGCAAAAAAAAATTATCGCGCTAATTTTTTCGTATCAGTCAATATCGATAAGTATCACAATATAATTGAGGTCATCATCTCTTTACTTCAAGGCTCCATTTTTTTTTTTACTTAAAGTTCCCTTAGAATTCCTCTTAAAAAGATTCCGAACATGAAAAAATACAAATGGACCGCAAACTGAAATCTGTTTTCAATAAATAAATCATACAAAATAAACTTTTTTTGTCATAGGCTATAACACTAGACGGTGTCAGTAGTATGGTTTGTTGTTGGGTTTTTTCTCTTACTGCCTCGCTGCTCATTCCAGGGGACGGAACCGGGAGGTGGTGCGTGGGGGTGTGGGGGTGGGGGTGTGGGTGGCGTCTTGTATTTCTTCAGATTTGAAGTTGAAACACTAACTGCTGCTGTATTTGACTCTAAGTGCTTGCATTTTGTATGTTGGGTGGCAGTGTTTTGGGTGGTTTAAATAAGTTTGCAGTATTTCCAGTTTTAGTTGGCACAAGTTTTTGGCAGAGATTACGTTACACTGCACCAGTCTCTTGTGTGTTGCACATTAAATTGCAGATGTAGCAACACATCACCATCGTCTTTTTACCTTGTTTATCCACAATATCTCTGAGCTGCTGAGCTGTCGCTTTCTTCACCGACGCTTGGAGTTTCTTCTGAGGGAGTGCTCATCTCTCCCATGTCTCCCCTATTAGCAAAACAGCGACATGGTGTTCTCCACTAAATCATACAAACTTACAGCGCATTTGTTAGGCATAGGTTGTCCGGTCTTAAAAAACCACCATTTGGTTGGTTGGAATTTGTTTCTGTGATGTGTACTGTCAAACAGTGTTCCTTATTGGCAAAGTTCATGGAAGTTTCTGATTTTCTTTGTTTAAATTTTGCACGATGACAAATTGATATATCGTTTATATTGCCTAGCTTCACTGGAGCATGAAAGCTCCTGAGTGAAGAATTTTAGCTGTTTGTTCAAATTAGCTCACAGTTTAGAGAAGCCAGTCAAAGTGTTCTGTAAAACCGTCAGTCGCAATGGAGCGAAGGTTAGTGAGTATCAAACAGTGCCGTCTTAGCTGCTGGCCATAGCTCATCATGGGGAATCCCGAGCATTAGCAGGAAATTGCAGGATGCATCACTTTGGTTCTGCATGCAAGACACATTTCTGTCCAGAAGGGTTAGCAGCAAACTGAATTGTTGAAAGTGAAATTGTGACTCTTTAGTGTCATTTGTGTCTTTATGCAGTCTAGCCTCCTTTATGTGGCTGTCTGCTCCTTAAATCGATGCCGAGGATGTAATCGTTACAGATAGTCGTTTTGGTGCCTGAGATATGACCGCTTCGGTTTATGCAGTCATCCCACACTTTGGAACAGATACTGAAGAGTTTGTATTTATTTATTTCTTACTGAGAACATCTAGCTCATGTAAAGCACTTTGTTTTTTTTATTTGTTTTGTTTGATAGAATAATTGATTATTCAGTAAAGCATATGTGTATTTAACAGATGAGACTACTGCCATATTGTTTTCAGAATAATATTCTGCAATGAACGATTAAAGCTTCTATTTCTAACTTCAGTCTGCAGTTATTTTTAGCCTGATGAAGTACTTTGGCGTTACTCATATTTATGTTTAAATCTTTTATGTTGTTGCTATAAAGTCATGAGGAAAGTTCGGTTATATGTTTTGCTGATTGACAGAAAATCTATTTTTTCATTTAAAACAATGTTGATTAGTTATTTATCTGCTGGCTTTAGCAAATGACGTTTTGGGCTTTGGATTTTTTTTAAGAAATTTTCTGTTAAATTGTCAGTGATATTAGTTGATTGGATAATAAAGTGGATACAAAGATTCAGCATTATATAAAGGTAATTTGTGTAAGCTTGGCTATAGTATTGTGCAAAAGATTTAGGCAGTCCAAGAAAATGCTGTTTAAAAGTTTTATACCAACGTGAAAATGAAAGATAATTTGTTTGTCAAAGTGCCATTTAAAAACCCCTCCTAATGTCACCCTAGTATGTCCAGCAGCGCTACAATACACCCATGTATTTTTTTTTTCGCTCACTAGCACACCACTTTTGGCTAATCAATGGGTCATTGAGGCATTTAACTAATAAATTTAATTAATTAATTGAGTCGGTGTTGAAATGTAATGAATACATGGAATGACTGGCTTGTCCCTGAGGAACCTTGAGAACTGAAGCAGTGTTCTTGGGAACCAATGTTTCTAGCAGTCAACAAGATATTAGTGACCTTTTGGAGAGTCTAAGAAATGGCTACTAATTTTTATTCTCTTTCTGTTAATTTGCATTTATTCTAAATAAATAGCTTTAAACATTTTCTTTGTCTGCGTAGACCTCATTACTGGGATTGGAAATTGCCGCAATCAGATTTTAGGTGAATAAAATTTCAGTGTTAAAGTTTAATTATACAACAGTTAGTTCGGCCCAAGAAAGCTGATTGGACAAGAGGTGTTCTTTGAGTGCTGTTATCAGAGTATAACCGCACTCGGACATTTCACGTCAGATGTATTACTCCACTTTACAGGTGTATCTAAAAACCGTTACTTAAACTTAACCCTCTGAGTCAGCGATCCCCCCCTGCGGGATCAAACAGAAATCTCGCCAAACTGTCTAGGACACTCCATGAGTTTTTGTCATAGTAACATTAAAAAACCCTGAGAAACCTTGAATGGTATACTTTTCAAATATATATAGCGAAAAATTAACTATATTTTTAGAGCTTTGTAAGGAGAATAAAAAGAACAAGAGTCACTGACTCGAGTGTCTGAGTCTCGACGCTGTCCTGATCGCCTGGCTCATTTGCAAATAGCACTATTCATATAATACCGATACGATAATCATGCAGTTGCTACTGGGTCAAGAAAACACGTGAAAACTCCCATAAACAAGAGCACATGTCTGGGATATGTTTATAGTGATTGAGGAGCTGCAACCTTATATTTTGTGATGTGAGTTTTCACTGAGGAAATATGGTAAAAATGCATCTCTTTAATTCATGAATAACTGCGAATTCGGATAAGCAGTGACTTTGTAAATTACGAAATTTTTTCATTTTGATCCCTACTGTAAAAATTTATCTTTATAAATATATACAAACTGTTGGTAACTATGTTGTTCTTTTAGCATTTTATACTACCTTTATGAGACTTTTTTGCAAGTAAAAGACTACAAAGCAATCATTTTATTTAACTTATCATGTTTCTCAAAATACACATAGTAAAACAGCTTAAAATAGTATGGATTGTATTTGCTGAAAATATGGTATTTTAAGTAAAATTTTAACTTTTGCACTAAAACACCTGTATAATTCACATAAATGATGCAACTTACGTGTTCTCTGTTTGTTTAGAAACAGACGAAACAAAGTTGCGACACAAAATTAAAAAACAACAACAGAGCAGGGGGCACTTTTCCCAAAAGTATAGTAGCTCATTATGTTAGCAACTTACAGATTTGGAACCATGCAACTGAATGGTTTAAACTATCTAAATTGCTAACGGGACCTTTTGGGAAATGTGCCCCAGTTCAGTAGGATATATTTTGCAAATTATTGTATGAGCGAGTGAGCTGTGTTGCGTTGGAATGTTTTTGTTGGCTGGTGGGAACTATCTTTTTTCAGAGGCCCATAAATGTTTAAATAAATAATCAAGCAGCAAAGTATTATCTCTTGTGATGTATCACTGTTAACTTGATGAACTGTTGTATAAAAGCAGCATACAAGGGGCCTGCAGCCTCGTACCTATGACCAAATCACAATTGTGATATATTGGAGCACAACTGCACTCCTTTTCATATGTTATTGCTTAATTATAAAACAAGGTTGAGTTCCTTGGAAATGCAGAAAAATGTACTTTTTATGTTTTTTAGAAAATAAGTTAGATTCTTGCATCAGAATTATTTTTAGTTTCATGGTGTGATGGGTGATATGACATTAATGTATTGTAACCAGATGTATTGTAAGCATTTCTGGGTTATCGCGAGAATCGCAATATAGCACTACGCTCTAATTTAGCCAATGCTTTTGTCCAAAGCAACTTATAAGTGAAGCAAATAGCACATACTATAACACAAGTGCATACTGTTGAGGAGTCGACTAGCATAAGTTCGGCTGGGCGGTGCTTCCAGTGAATACCGAGTTACAAGTGTGGTACTTAACACTATTATTATGACGACAGAACAAATAGGCAAGCACCTATCATGTGATGCCTGCGTGTTTGGAGGCTGCAACAGTACTACAGCAAGAACACAGTTTCAGTGTGCTTAACATTTCAGTGCTGTCTCTATATCATACTTCTTTGTCACTTATCTGTTTCAGTGGATCTCAACTTAGTGACTAGATCTTAAACAAAAAATTTAATTGATCTTTTCTAACCAGTTAGATAACTTGATTTAAAAAGCCAACTTTATATTACCGCACTGCTAAAAATGTTGCTCTCGTGTCATGCGGTAATCACGTGGTCTGTAGATGAGTTGGCTACACTGTCAAATACATAGTGTGTAGCAAAAAAATGGTTTCAAAAACAGTTCGCGCAACACAACAAATTTTATTTATCTATTATCATTTGTTTGTATTTGATGTGAACTGACTTCAGGGGCATGTATCATGAAGCAAGCTTTCTTGGTTAGATAGATAACTTGTTGGATTTATTGTGCTTCAGTTAAAATGGACTTTATATCTTTGTTCACTCAAATTTAGCCTAGACTACCTTAAATCCAACAAGTTGTCTAACCAACCAGCAAATTTTGCTTTGTAATACAAGCCCTAGAAGTTACCGAACAAACGTGGAATTGCTGTTGAAATGGCCAACTAACATTACTACATACATTCCCATTTGATTGGTTTGTAAACAAACAAAAAATCAGGATCTGTATTGTGGATCGGGATCCTAATAAAAAATATTGTGAGATTTTGGCTATATTGCCCATCTCTAATACTACGCAGCATCCACTGTTTGATAATGGGCAACTAATAATTAGGCGAGGCAGTGAGAATTTGTTGGTTTGCACATTTGCCTTGACACAAATGGATATATGACTCGTTATTTACATTGTGGGATATTTAACAAGTGACAGAGAAATGGAGTGTTATTTTAACTGCCACAGAGATGTTGTGATCCCAAAAGCATCCATATCAAGACTTTGTTTTAAAGGGTTTCGTGTTTCATCAGCGCGGCGTTTTAGCAGAGATAGGTAGCCTACATTCCAGTGGTTTCCATGCGGGATTGATGGTGATTATGTGGAATGAGAGCACTGCAGGGCTTCTGCCACTGGCTTCACCTGCTCTGCCAGCTGTATCACCATTAGCACATGGAAGTTTCCAGACCTTGACTATTAATTAATACCCCTCATCCCCTGACACACAAACAGTTGCACGGACATACCTAGCCACACAGTCGGGCACACGCACTTAGTCACTTCCACTCCCTCAGCCCCACCCCCCACACACTGGCATATTGAACCACCCACCCCCACGTACGCATACCCACACACCCGGCCACCCACGCACACCAACACACACGCCCATCCTCCCACAAGCCCTTTCATCTCAGGCACAGTTCCAGTTATTTTCTTCACATTTCATGGCTGTTCTTTTTTCCTCCAAGCTTTTCTCCTCCATTTCACTCTCTTTTGCACCTCTTTTCTTTGTTTCACCCCATAACCTGACATGGGTTGCATGTTACCTGCAGCATTTACCAACCAGAGGAGAGACGAAATGTTGTTTTAAATACCAAGGCATAGTGTTCTCTGCTTATAATGATTTTCTTTTAGAAAACTAAAACCTTTCTAAGGTAATGCTGCTGTCATGTCCAGGTCATGATCAGACCTCAAATTGAAATTTCAAGAAATTATTCATAGAATGCAGTAGTACCAGATGTGTCACTGATAAACTAAAAATGTTTTTGATCAATAATATACCCCTACTGTATATGTAGTATGACCTGTTAGTGCTCTTGATCTGATCTGAGTAATTTCAGATTGTCATTTATGAGTATCTGCTGATGCAATATTTTATAGTTTTGTAAGACAACTAGCAGCACAGATGTCACATACATCAAAATCTGTAAGAGTTGATCTGCTGCTTGGCTATTATCCAGGTGTTACATGCCAGGGGAACTGAGTAGAGTGCTGTACTATGCTTTTGAAAGTAAACTGAAGCCGCCCCAGTGGGCAGAAGGTTGACCAGCGACATCGGACAAATGGCCCAATTCCAAATATTGGTGTAAAACCGGTTATTGTCACAGCCACGAGGCAATTTAGTAAATGGTCACGTGTCAGAAATATAGTGACAAAAGGGAGTGATGCACCTTTGTCACAGATGTTCCCAGTGTCACCAGAAACCTACATTCTCTAACAGTGAGATGGGCTGCTCATCTTATGCAGTCAATTAAACGATCCTCTTCTGTGTAATTTTTTTGCTGTGTTGCTGTATTGAGGAAGTTTTTCTCATCTTTTCAAAGTATCCTCCAGCGTTTCCTGTTTCAGTGCCTCAGCTTGCCTGATCTGCGTTAACTAGCTATATTCCACTGAATACTTTCCCTTCCAGTGTCTTATCGAATTAGACGTACTGAAAGCAGCCCTGCTACCACAGAACACTGGCATTGCAGATCTTCTTGCTGGCTGTTGGGCTGTTTCCATTTAACAGTTTAAATATTTCCACGCTGCAGTCATTTAGCAAAATTTGAATGCTAGGTTTTTTTGAAGTATCACAAATGGTGATATCCATTTACGTGACATATACACAAAAGCACAAACATAAATTGGGGGAAAATTAGCCTAAAACCAATGTATATTAAAATAGATTGGACTTCATTTCTGTTTAGTGTAGCCAGTGCCAATCAATTAAAATTTCCCTCTATTTGCATTAATGCAAAACAAATAATAACATCTTCCTGGCATATTCACCTAGAAATGTTTTGCGAGTTTCTGAAATACATTCAGGCTTCAAAACTGATTTAATGTGTTAATTTATGTCGATGTAAAAGACCAAATATAGATTTTTTTAAATGCACTAAAGTGTAATGGATAGTCAGGTTTAAGCGGAGATTAAAAAAATGCTTGCTAATGTATATTCATTTTTTATCTTTTGAAAATTGATGCAGATTTTTCAATGTATATTTATTTGTCAGTATGTACATCAAACAGGCAAGACTTAGTTGTGTTCAGTGATGCATGCACAACTTTTCTTTCAAGATCACTGAGCTGAAAATATTTGTATTTCTGTCATTTCATGTATGCCTAGTTCATCTCTCTAGTGCTGTTGCTATTAACTTTTTTTTTTAACAACTTTACAGTTTTATCCCTGAATGAGCATTGAACCTAAGAACCTGGTCTCTTTGCATTTGTATATTATGTAAGGGTTTTGCAAAAGATAGATATGGTTTTTAGCCATATTACATAATACTGTAACTGCAGTACAAATTTGAATACACCTGCTTGAACCCATAATTTAGTCCTGTCTATACTTTAAAATACAAACACTATTAACGGGAGTGATACCAGGCCTATGCACTCATGAGTCAAAATTTGGACAAGCTTGTGATTTATGCATGTGTGGTTTCCACTGTCAAGCTTGGAGGAGACAATATCATGCTGTTGGCGATCTTTCACCAAATGCAAGGTAACTTTCAACCAGCATGGCTATCGTAGCATAGCTCAAAAGCATGGCTGATGGGGCAGTCCCTCAGAAACTCAAAGCACACATTAAAGCTGTTCAAGACCTGTCTGGCGTAGAAGAAAGTGAAGGAGAACTAAAAGTAATGAGCTGGCCTAATCTTCAGACCTCAGTACCATAAAACATCTGGGAAGAATGGGACAGGCACTGCCATGGAACCACAAACACTCATCCTTGGGAATTACTGCATAAGAGCAGGGAACACATGTTGTGTGGTTTCCTGCTGTAACTTAAGTAGATGCCTTGTGTTGGTGAAGCTGTTCGAAGTAAATGGTGGCTATTTTGAGGAGTCCAAGATTTAGAGACAATTTTCAATGTTCTTGAATATTGCTTAATGTTTTGTGTATTAACAGAGGCAATTATTGGTTGGGATTAACTGCTTTTCTTACTTTCAAGTTTTTACTGAAAAATATACAATTTTTAAGACATGGTACAGTATATTGGGTTTTAATTCAGTCTTTGTATATGACCTGTACTTTCAGCCCAATAAAAGCGCACGCATACAACAGAAAGCCAACAGACTCACTCAGACTGCAACCTGGTTTCTGCATTGCAAGTATTTTCATTTTATAATTCTAAGAAGACACAGTAATATCATTTGTAGACATTTCACACCCATTAATAACTTGAAAACAACACCAGCTTTCCTGTTTATTGGTTTTTTTCTATGAACTCTGATATTCCACGTACCTGTGCATGTCTTCTGAGTTCCTCTGAGGGGTTTTAAAGGGGCTGTCTTGATCAAACAGGTCTTTCTTGCAGGCCTATTTATAAGGTCAAAAGATCAATGGGATAGCAAAACATACCATAATAATTCAAGTACCTAATCGCAATGTGCAGAATCTTGATTTGTTTGTGCTGAGGGTGAGATCAAACAAGAAAATGTAACCACAGCTGACTGAAGAATGAACCACCTACACTATCAGGTAATTACTGGTTGGGATTAAGCTCACATTGCAGTGTTTTGAATATTGAGAGCATACTTAGTGTCTCACTGTCTTTAAACACAGATCTATACTGGAGTGCTTCCAGCAGAGTTTTTCAGTGGTAGAAGTATTTCGCAATGAATGGTACCGCTGAGTTAATTGCTACCTGTGTGGGTGTGGGCAGAATATAGAATACTGAGCGAGGCAGCTCAGACAATAGAAGAACTGTAGATGGATCCTTTTGAGGTTGTTACTGTTAACCGTTGACTTAGATGCATGGAGGTGTATAGAAGATGCTTGTCCTGAAGGACCGGTTTGTGGAAGGATGTCCTCTTTGGCTGTTGCTTACAGTACATTTTGATCAGGATCAAAGCAGAGCGGTGGTAGATAAGTGTGTTTGGCCTGTGATTCTCAGAAGTAATCATCACACCAAGTCTTTACGGTGTGGCATTGATTAATTGCACACGGGCATGAAATTTAGATGCAGAGCTACCAGTGTCGGAAAATTAACACGGGCAAAAGGCAAAAATGCCCTTAAAAACCATTATTGAGGGGCAAAAATTGCCCCCAAGATTTCGAAAAAAAATACATATATTTACCAATTAAGGCCAATATCCTATTAGTGTATTCAGTCATCATTTTATTTGTATTTATTTAATTTCCATTTCCGTCTGTAACACACATTCATACAAACGGCGCTGTTGTTCACACTATGTATGTACATAACTTTATGTTACGTACTACTATGTAATGCTGTTACGATACCTGGCAGAGGCTAATCTTACTTTTTAATAAAGGTGTTAATGCAAAAACAAATAATCTGACCTCTGCTAAGGGCTTGGGTCTCGCTACCCCATCTGTTCCTTCTGGATCCAGTTCATCTATAGTGTAGGTGTGCATGTGCATGTGTCGCGGCCGGATTTGGACCAGAAGCCCAATTTACGGCAGTCCCCAGTATATGGCAATGAATGTGCGAGATTGCGTCTATGCTAAAAGTATAATGTCATAATAATACAAATTAATAACTAATCAATCATCATTGTAATTACTGTATATAATATTTAATTAAAAATGTAAAAACGACTTTATACGATATGACACTATTGATCCCCAAAAGGGAAATTCAGGTGTTACAGCAGCAAAAATAATCAGCACACATTAACACAAATAATACAAATAATAAGCAATATCATACAATAAATGAAAATAGTGCAGGGGTGTAGCTGGGTGCAGGGGGCATTCAACTTACCCCTAACAACTAAAGGTCTGAAAAATACAACACAGTAAACGTGTAGGGTATATTCCTCAAAGCAGGATTTCTCAGTTAGCTGGGTTAACTTAAGCTAGAAGTCATGATTGTCCAATAGGAATTCTCTTTACCTAAGCTCTTATTGGACAAGCATTCCTTCCTGTTTAAGTTAACCCAGCTAACTGAGAAATCCTGCTTCGTAGAACACCGCTGGATGATTAGTCTCTGTCAAAAGACTGCAAACAGCTTAGCATGGAGGAGTTGACAGTCAGGACCTCAGGAATGGGTTGAGTGATTTGCTGCCTCTAAGTTTTAAACCACCGTTTCAATGTTTTTTCATGGTGGTGCCACATGGAGAGATCACCTTCTTCCACTTCCACACCTGCAAGAGCGGAGCATTTAGCAAACAAAGAGTTTCTTGGTTTGATGGAGGCAAAGATACGGCAGTGGAATTGATGGAGTGACCGTAATTTATGGAATCGTGATCAACAGCAGTGACACTTCAATAAGGTGGACAGGTCATAGTAGAAAACAGTAAAGCAGTGTAAAACAGTACCCTTAAAAAGGCAGTTATCAACAAAATGTGGCATTGGTTACATCTTGGCATGGGGGTCCAAATAGAGGCCACCTCTCTGTAATGAACCTAAATCAAGCAAATCACATGTCTGACACAGAGCATTCAAGCTGTTTCCCATTAACTACAAACATTACTGAATTTAGTGTGCAGTCATTTGTGAGCGCATATCCTGTTCTTCATTATACGGGCCTGGGTCTCATTCTTACTCTGTGAGTCTGATCAAAGAGCCGGACGCATCGTGTCCCCCTAGTAAATTCTTCCTGCACTCTACCCTCTGCGTTTGTAACAAGAATTACATGCCGCAGGATTGACACATACGTCTCTTAACATGAAGTATAAAATATTAAATACCTCTTTCAAACTTCCTTTAATGACAAATTTAGTAATGTTGTATACGTTTGTCTTTGTCAGGGCGATGGTCTCATACTTACATACTATATTGCACTGTAATGCAGACAGCTGCGGTTTATTGTTTCAGTCGCAAACAGAGCAGTCTGAAAAGAGCAATCCGGGGTTTCGACTTTTATGTTTCATTACATGATAAATACCAGAGTGAAAATTTAGACCGGTGGATCGCTCTTCTTTTATGCAATGATGATTCTCCTTTTCTTTCATCCCATTCATATACAATGTGTTTCTAAGTAGGCACTCCCCTTCCCAGAATGCAATTTTAAAGGTCAGGGTGAAGGATTTTGTAGATTAAATGATAATCCCGCTGTAAAAGCATAAAATAAAAAAAATTGAATGTTGTAATATGAAGGTCTCAGAGGTGGTGTTAATACCCTACAGCTCTTAGACGTTGCTGGGGGAGGGGGGGGAGGTCAAGGTTTGACATCCAAGTATCTACCTGCCCTACAGGTGGAGATGTATAAGCGGCAAAAGTCGAAGTGAGCAAACTATTTGGGGAGCTTGTGGGGGTAAATGACGGGATCCAGCCATTACCGCTGGCGCGATGTGTCACCTGTTAGGAAATGCAGAAGACGGCACTAGCTGTAGCACTGTTCTGTAAGTGTCCTTTCTCTGAGGAAAAAACATCCTTTAGCCTAGATGTCAGACTGTGTTTCATTTACACATGAAGCACCAGGTAAGATAACTTACCGTTTAATCAAGTCCTTCAGTTGAGGCTGCACTGAAACTTGTGGTACTCATTTAAGACACAGTAAAGTGAGAATGTTCTGTAGCCGTGCGGTGGTTTGCCTTGTATGACTGGAAACAGCCACTGTATTAACAAGAGCTGTGCAACTGAGTGCTCCCTCAGGATGGGATGCCCTGTTGGTGCTTTGCATCAGAACTGATGCACGTCACCTTTTTACTAAGGGTGCACCAATCAGTTGGCTAGTGACCGATTTTCACCCTGATCGATGTTGAGCAGTAATCAACCAGTCAATCTAAATATGGCCAATATAATGAGCCGATCAAGTAGTTTACCTACTAACATTACTTTTAGTCTCTGTTTCCATTCATGATCGTGTCCCCCGCCCCTTGTCTTCCCTCCCCCCACTAATGTAGCATAATGGGTAAGGTAAAACACTTACTGGAAACGTGTCTGCTGTTTGCAGGCTCTTTACAGTGTTGGATGAAGATGTTCAATTCATAATGTGTTAGACGTGAATGAAAAGTTGGCTGTGGAGGAGCCACGGCAAAAAAATTTGGAACGACAAACTTAATTTGATACTTGCTGAGCCATTTTTATTTTAAAAGGTTATTTCAAATATTTTGCTTGCAGAAAGCTAAGTTCATTAAAGAAGTAAAAAAAAAAAATGTTTATTCTGCTAATTATTATTAAACTATGAAAATCTGAATCGGCCAGGATCTGTATCGGCAGGTCACGCTTAAAAATAAAAATCGGGAATCAGCCAGAGAAAATGCAATTAGTGGATTGCTGCTTTGTACAAAAATTGACCTCTAGATGTACGAGCATTTTTTAAGAGAGTATCATGCAAATTTTGTCAATCTATCTTGGGGCTTTCATTTAACTGAAGGCATTCATTTAGCTAATGCTACCTTACCCTTACCTTGGAAAAATGTAATTAAAAAAAACAAGCAAAAAATGCTTCTTTAAATGTGGACCACAGTCAACAGTAATGTCTTTCCAGTATATGATATCAACACAAAATTATAATCACCTTTTTTGAATATATTAGCACTCAAACACCCAAGCAGAATTCCCAACCAAGAGCTCCTGTTGACCCCAGTACAAGAACCTGAGCAGAAAGTTCTGTGCATTCCTCACGTGGACCACATCATGCTGCTCTCAAGTTAAGCCTTCAGATCCAGCCCTTAGATATTCTTCTGATTAATCTTTTATTGTGCCCGCTCACTTCTAGCTTGTACTATTTCTTAGGGGAAAACAGGGAGCAAGCAAGAGAGAAAGTGAGGGTGAGAAAGAAAGGAAAATTCAGCTGCATATTTTTTTCTTCATCGACGTGTGCAGATGTCCTAGTTCTTGGCTGAAGAAGCTGCCGGCGGGTTGCCTGGCCCAGTGGCCTGAGATGCTGCGTCTTATCCAACTAAAAAGGAATTGTCTGATTTTTTTCTTTACTGACCTGTCACTTCTGCTCTCACTGTCCTCGTCATTAGGGAACGCTTCCTTTAGGCCAGATTCCGGCAGATTAGGCATTTAGCTTTCAACAGCTGGATTCTGAAGCTTCTCATTATGGTCTGAATATATGCAGTGTATTTTGTTTGTTTCTTTATAGTTATTAAAAACATTACTTTTTAGTGCGTTTTTAAAAAGTTCAATACACAAGCACAGACCTTAGGCGTTTTCCTCAGACTCAAGCAAGCAGTTCAAAGTAGTGCCTCGGTTTGCACTGGGAGGGAGATGGCAGGCTCTCTCGGCTGTGTGCACACCGTCGCCGGGTTCATTTGCTTTGCTAGATTGTTACATTACCGTCGGCCTGAACATT
This sequence comes from Mormyrops attenuatus, assembly GCA_026777985.1. NCBI lineage: Eukaryota > Metazoa > Chordata > Actinopteri > Osteoglossiformes > Mormyridae > Mormyrops > Mormyrops attenuatus. Next base: position 27,930,721 of record JAODKC010000117.1, on the reverse strand, counting down.
AGCAGGATGCCGACAGTCTCAGGGCATACTCACCAGTTAGCACTATGTTATGCTATTTATATGTTATTTATAAATTGCAAATTCATATTTAAGAAACGTCGTTTTTTTGTCTGAGATTTATTGTTAATCTGGTTATCTCTTTGCCGGGCATTAGTCAGATAAGAGACGCATTCGATTGTTTTGTAAATAAAATGTATATTTTTAAGCTTAACATGCCTTTGTTGCATCCATCTGTAATAAACATCTGCAGGTAATTATACACGATGTGCAGTGTTGAAAGGCTTTCCTAAAGTTCAGCTTTTCCTAATAGTCTTCATGAATATACCTCTACCTCTAATGGATGGATAAATACCTTTTTTTCCTCTTGTTTAGAACTAAGAACAAATGCTTGAACCGTGAGCTAAATGATTCAGTAATAAAAATATAATAATAGCTACTATTGTGGTTGTTGTTGTTGTTATTATGAATAGCAACAACAAACCATTATTAATATTATTATATTAATAGTAATAATATTATTAATAACAATAACAGTAATAGTAATATTGTTAATAACAATAACAGTAATAGTGATATTGTTAATAATGACAATAACGGTAATCGTTATAATAATAATAATAATAATAATAATCATAATAATAAGTTGAACTGCCGGTTATGCACGTGGTGCTTGCTCCATGTTTGCTTGGATTTCCTCTGGGTACCCTGTGTTTCTTCCACAGTGTAAATACAAGCAGCAAGGTGAATTGGTGTAACTTAATTGCCCATAATGTGTTATGGTGTGTGACTGTCTGTGCCCAGTGATGGACTGGCATTCGGCCCACAGCGTCTCCGTCCTTGTGCCCTATGCTTCCCAGGATAGGCTCCAGGATCACCGGAATCTTTTACCACATAAGTAGCCCTGGAGGATGGATAGGTAGTAATAAAAAAACAACTCTAAGACTGGTGTAGGCAACCATGTGAACTGAGAACATAGAGCCTTGTTATATGTCTGGTTGTGTGGTTTTTTTGGGTATCTTTCTCCAGTGTAGTGTGTTGGGCCCATGTTAAAAGTTCGGTTATACCTCGGCTCTATACATCTTCAGCTCCAAGTTGTACATAGGGCTTAATTAAATTCAGTCATTTTTGACATGGTAATAAAGTTTAACATTGTTGAGTAGAGATTACTTGCTGAGCTTTACGATCAGTGACAGTTTTCTGTGACCTACACATTGTTTTTTAATTAATTTGTATCGGATATATCACCATCTCCATCTTGCGTTTGTTTAATATCTGTCTCAAAATGTATCCATCCATCCATTTTCCAAACCGCTTATCCTTCCGGGTCGCAGGGGGTCCGGAGCCTATCCCGGAAGCTACAGGCACGAGGCGGGGAACAACCCAGGCCGGGGGGCCAGCCCATCGCAGTCAAATTGTATCATTTAATGTAAAATGTAATGTCCAAATTTGAGTTCTGCATGTAGCTGATATCCGTTGCCATCTGTGTATGTGATTTGTGCCTTATGTACCTTATGTACGTTATTGCTGATAGTAACACCTGCTCCCGTCCCCCTCCCTGCCCCGCCCCACAGATTAGCCCTCTATGTGTACGAATACCTGCTACATGTAGGAGCCCAGAAGTCTGCACAGACCTTCTTGTCGGAGGTAAGCCAGGGGCGTTATTTAAGGCCGTTATCGACGAGCCCTGGGGAGGGAACACTCAGCCGGCCCCCACTATGAAGGAGTTTGCTAATTTAATCACACCTGATAATGCTGAGCAAGCAGCACACATTAGCTGTTTAGTGTCCTTTTAATGGGATTGGATGAGAGTTAGTGCAGCGGATCCGCATAGCTAAAGTGTTTCAGCGAAATTTCGTTCCAGATAGTTCAACCCTGATGGATATCTGCTTTCCACACTTGTCCTAATTTCTGCTTCATTATTTTATTAATCTTAATGATGTTAAAATATGACAAATGATCTTTGAACATCAGTCATACTGTTATCATTAAAAATCCCTGTTTTTATTCCTACATACCTGGAATCTCTTTCTGTAAAACTTAGTACTAACTCGAACAGCAAAGATCAAAACACTCTTTATAAATGGAAATTGTTTTGGCTTGTGGTGTGTGACAGTTAAGTCATCATCATCGAAGTTATTCAATAGCAGTTCAATAGCAATTATTCAATCGCGATTGCCAAATGCCTTTTCCTAATGTATTAATTACGTTTTTCCTGCAGTAGAGACATAGCGCTTAACGTTTATGCTTAATGGGCAGAGATGTTGACTGCACACCACTGGCCACCCCCACCCTCACCCCACCTATCTCTGTTGAAACGGAAGGAACTGACGTCAGTCCTGTCGGGCCACAGGGCCTGGCAGTTTGCAGCACAGGGTTGAATTACAAAGGTTTTTCGTTCCTGGGAACTTGAACATTAGCAGTATGTGGATGGATTTATGAGTGAGTCTGCAACAAGTTGACACAACCAGTTCAGAGGGACACAGAAACGCATTTAGAAATAATCTATGTCAGGACCCATTCTTCATCATGCTTGTTATTGGTGTCATTCTGAACTTACAAGATCAGAGAGAGGGAGAGAGATTGTAGCTCTACTACCCCATCTATATTACAGAATGTTTCCCAGAATGCAATGCGAAACAGCAGTTGTTTGTCCATTTTTATACAAAGTGTTACATTAAGTGTTACTTGAATTCAACAATAGATGATATATGAAAGTCAAGTAGTCCTATGTGTACAATGACTGAATTTTCCCTTCAGCCTTTCTGGGGTGGATAACATGAAACTTGAATCTTCCAGCCTTCATATTCATCACGCATTATATTCATGTGATGCACGTGTTTTTCACAACAATGCCTAAGACGTTCTGACATTGTCTTGTGTTTTGTTTGATGAATGAAACATGGCGAATGCTTAGAAACACACAATCCTATTGCCCACTTCCCTCTTGTTAGTTTTGACCGTGCTTGTGGCCATACGGCTGCTGCATGCGTTCCACAGCGGCTTCGGCACCGCCGTTCCCGAAACAATGCCTGTTTTGATCCCGGCAGAGAACAACACGCCCATGTTATTTACAGCAGTGGGACTCACTCATTGAGAAGAGCCAGGATCGAATGTACACAGAGCATTTTTCTATGCTTTTTTTTTTTTTTTTTTGCTGTTTTCTTTTTTTTGTGGGGGGCTGATCTCACCGTTTGGCTATGACTCATGTTTCTAAAACAGTCACCAAAGGACAGAGACATGAGATTCCCAAAATGAACAAAAAACGCAAACAACAGTGATGGCGGCCGGTGTGGTCAGTTCGTAGGCTGTGTTTGCACGGTGCTATCACCTTACAGGAAGGGGCTCATTCTGCAGCAAGGTCACAGTGCAAAACAATAGATAAGGCTGTAAACGCCAAACACACAAAGGATAGCCGATGCCGTCACAATACATCTGACATCTGGCTTAGGCTGAAAGGAAAATTTATTCAGTTATAATGAAGCCCACTTGACATTATTTCAAGAACTCAGTGCCAGAAGGTATAAGTTAATCAATTAACTGAATAATATTGAAATTTGTTTAATTTTTTTTCAATCTTTTAAAAGTAGTGGTAGGTCATACAGTAAGTGAACAGTGGTGGTAGCCTTCTTAAATATAATCATTGCTGTCAGTGAATGATGTTAAAGTGAACAGTGACTAATTTGTGGTTAATGTCGCGAAATATACACAGAGAACATGGGCAGGTCACTGAATAAATCAATGCAGTTAAAAGAACAAGTGGGTTTGATAGGCTTCTGGAGAACTTCCAGCCTCTTACAATCGGGCTTCGTCCAGAGCCGTTATGATTACTTTTTAAATTAAATCTCATTAAAGTCTATTAATCTGACCTTATTTACTTTTTATTCCCCTTGAATGAATACAGAAGTGATAATTGCAGCATAAATGAGGACAGTGTATAAACAGGGCTGGTACAGTGGCATAAGGCCGAGTTACGGCGCTCGATGTCTGCATAGCGGCCTTTGGCCAAAGCAGCTCTCACTCACGTCTACCTGCTCAGTCATTTCGTCTTCATCTTTTCTTTGATTTGGCTCTGTCATACTCCATGTCCAATTGGTGAGTGTGGCACCCCCAGTGCCGTCCTCTTAACAACCTGATTGTTTTTCACCCAAGATACGATGGGAGAAGAACATCACACTGGGAGAACCTCCTGGGTTCCTGCACTCCTGGTGGTGGTGAGTGTCTCCTTCTGTGGTTCTTTCTATGCTTATAACATGTTTTGGTATCTATGAACGTTTCTGTGTCCCTCTCTAGGATATTGAGGGAACACACGGAACGGACGAAAGTGCTGACACCTGTAAAAATTACTATATCTTGAGGATGTTTAACTTGATTAACCTTAGGATCAAAGTCTTTGGGCATAATTCAGTGTCGACATTAGTGACCTGGCGTGTTTCTAGCAGCATGGGGCAGAGCCTGCGGTTGGTCACGTGTGGCCTGTGTGTTGCAGTGTGTTTTGGGACCTGTACTGTGCGGCACCCGAGAGGAGAGAGACGTGCGAGCACTCCAGCGAGGCCAAGGCCTTTCACGACTATGTGAGTACTGTCTACCCTACACGAGCCGGCCTGGCCTTACCGTGGGCTGCAGTTCCTAGAATCACCACTATGTCAGCTGTGCCAGTTTGTGTTCTGTGTTCTTCACACTAAAGTTAGATGTTTTGCGTTCCTTTTCACAAATGCTATTGATTTGTACTCCCTGTTGCCTGTCTGTGCCACAGATGTCATTGTGGATGTCAGTGATTGGGAATATGTTTTGAATTATTTGCAAAGTAGATGCAGAGTAGATATGAAAGTAGTAGTTTGTTTCTCCTGCAGTGAACATCTTGTAGGCCAGAGTGGTATGGTTTTTGATTGGTTATCCGTATCTGCGTTGGACCAGAAAAAGCTATCAATCCAGGTTAAAGCCACTTTGTGGTAGTAAGTGTATGTGTCTGACAAGGTAATGCTTCACTCAGCTTCCTTGAACCGGAGTGTCCAATCCAGAGGAGGATCAGTCAAGCAGGGACTGGAGTCATCTGCTAGGGCAAGAGGTTAATTTTTCGGATGGTTTTTGAATTACTCATCACACTAAGGGGGTTGTATGGGCATTTCCTCTTTGCCTTTCTTTAAAAAAAAGAACGTGAGGAACCGAGTACTCCGTGAAGCATTGTGTTTTGATGCAGAGAGAGGCGATAAGCAGTATGAGCAGTCATTTCCAGACCAGTGAAAGCAAACAAAGACATGTAATAGCCTCCTCAAACCACTGATTATGAGGATTGGTGATTTCGCGTATCGATAAGAACGCCGCATTATTCGAAGAAGTTTCCCATGCTGCCTAGAACCACTTACTGAACCATAAATTGGGTTTTCTTGATGCTCTTTTACCACTGGGGAAGATGCAGTCGGCAGCTGAAATTCCCTTTGGAGGAAATGCGAATAAGCGGATGCCAACGTCAAAGACCGTCATGAGGAAAAAGTCGATAGGGTCGGATACTTCCTAAACCGGGCCTTGATTTATTCCACTACCCAGAACTCAGATAAATAGATGCTGAGATTGCCCAATTTTCTACTTTTAAATTCTGCACCCGTTCATAAAATTAATTCACAATGCTGATTGAATTGGAGAATTCTTACCATTACTGGAAGCGCTGCTTTCTGTAGCTTTCCCCGTTCTAATGTCAGGCCGGTGATCGGATTTTGCAGCCTTTTCAAATGGTGATGTCACAGCTGCATCACGTGGATGTAGTCAGTGTGCCTTTCAGCTATTTCCTGTTTAATAAACAATTTATATAACAAATATTAGGGCCAACAGTGTTTGTTTAACTGAAACTGAAGAGCGGAGATATTTGTCAACCTGCTTTGTAGGGGTCGTTTACTCAGTGTGTACTTGTTATGCTTAGCAAACCATCTCAGCCCTGTAATTAATTTAAATATTTTTATTATTCCTTTTTTCTTGAGAGTGAATTTAATGCTTGTGTGTGTGCACACGCACATCCATGAGTAACTCTGTATTGCTGTTATCTATTAAACAGTGAATGATGATAGCCATTGTCTCCTAATAATTAAAGCTGGAATAATTACCTAATAATGCACTCTAATGAGCTGCAATTTTTTTTATAGCTGACTCTTGATGTGCTTGTATGGCTTGGAATCAGAAACAGGTGGAATTTGTTTGCTGTTCATTATTGCTTTTTTGGAGTGATTGATGGCGGTCGATCAATGTTCAACTGTGACAACAGAGCAGCCGAAGAGGGGTGATATTGTGATGTGATTGAAGGGAACAGCGGCTAATGGTGACAGCAGTGAACGCAATTCATTGTTTTAGAGCCAGGAGAGTACATCCACTTACTGAGGTCATGTGGTTTGGCCTTGAGCTCGTCTTTTTCTATTGCCAATTAGCTGCATTTCCTTGGAGTACCGTTGAAGTGGAGGGGGATAGGCCTAATTATAGACTAAAGGCACAAATTAGAACTTTTCAGTCCCAGAGATCATCTGTAGTGCATAGTTAAAATTCTCCAAGCTTACAGTCCATGCCATACGATGAATAATATGGAGGTTTGAGGAAATAAATACAGGGCGTTTATACAGGGACCTTTGGGAATTGTGGCGTTATTGTTTTTGAACAGGAATGGGAACTAAAGAGCTGTTTCGGCCTCCTTGCGCAGTGATTAGGGATTCCCACCAGGTAGGCCGTGTCAAATTTAAAAGATGCCTGTGACAATTGCAACAAAATGCCCATTGTTGGCACACAGGTATCCGCTGCTTTATGAACTTTTGCTTTACGTCACTTTTACGAAAGACCTACATTAGCACCTGTTTTTGCTAAGCAAAAGAAATCCGAAGAGGATTTTCGCGTTTACGAAAAAAGCAGAAAAGCAAAAATTGCATTTAGCATTCTGTTATCCATGAGGCAATTGTAGATATACAGTCACACGCTGCATAACGACATTTCGGTCAGCGATGAACCATATATATGACGGTGGTCCCCTAAGGTAATGGAGCTAAAAAAATTCCTATCGCCTAGCGGCATTGTAGCTGTCGTAACGCATAACTCATGTTTGTGGTGATGCTGGTGTAAACAAACCCACGGCGCTGCCAGTCCTACAAAAGTACAGCACATTATGTAAAGTGCATAGTACTTGATAATGATAATTAACAACTGTTACTGATTCATGTATTTACTATACTGTACATTTTATTGTTATATAGGCTACACCATATAGCCTATGTCTGCAGTAGGGTATAAGTAAAACTATACGGTACATTATATCTTCTTTATGTAGGCAGTGTATTTATCGTATCATTCCTGCTTTTACGATATGTTAATATTTGATTTTTGTGTTATTTGGTATGATTTGCTAAGTTGCTTTTCGGTCTGGGAACACTCAAAACATTTTCCCACAAAAGTTTATGGTAATGACTTCTTCACTATACTCCATTTCGGCTTTTGAAAGGTTGCATAGGAATGCTCTACTTCTGGATAGTGGGGGAAACGTGTGTATGAAAGGAATCAATACCTGTTAATAAATAATTTTCTACAAATTCAACAAATTAGTCATTGTTTTTATATTGCTCATAAACACAGGGCTTATATTGATACACTAACTCATAGGTTGTCATAATGTAGTACAATAGAAAGACAGATACCTAATGTTTTACTTTTTAAAGCCGGGGGGTGGGGCGGACAAGGCTGGGGGACGCTTGTCTATCACAGGAAATGATTAACCCCTGAAAAGCAAAAGATATTTTTTCAAGATGCAATTAAAACTCCCCTAATTTGGATAATTGTTGCCTATTTGTCTGTGTTGTATTTGTATCCAAACAACATCATTATTATGCTGATACATATATAATATATGTGCCTCATTCAAGTACAAATTCTTTTTTGAGACCTAAATGTTTTGAGGCCTGCAGGTTCATTGCAAGCTTACCAGCTGCTGTCTTTCTGTGAAGCTGTATGCTGCAGGGGAGTGCCGCACAAAGCACAGTGCGTGAGCCCTGGGTCGGCACCACTGCACCCTTTGTCCTTGCTGTTGAGTGAACGTCGCACACTATGGGAGACCTCTGAATGACACACTGACCCCTTCCAGCCTCCACCAACAGGAAGTGGTCACATCTGCTCAGGCACTTTCAGGAAGCACGTTCTGTCCTCAGACAAGGTCATTGCTCCTCCCAGGCCCTCCATGCTATACACAGCCCCGAGGAAGAAGTGTGCCTAGGCTCCCACTCCTAGTGACCAAATACCCTGGATGTCCTCGGCAAACCTCTGACATAAGGCATCTGCTTACTGCTCAGGACGGTTATGTCACTTTGCTCTGTGCAAGTTCATGCCGAAATAATTAGTACGAGAACGTAATCTTTGAATGGGCAATTTTTAATTAGATTTAATAACGCTTCAACATGAAGGAACGCGAGTCCTGCTGGACAGGAGTAGTAGCCAAAGGTTTTTACAAAGCTTAATAGGTATTTAACCTATAGCACCCGTACAATTTCTGTAAATCCCTTGCCAACTGACACTGAATTATAGACTTAAAGCAAGGGCAACCATAAGGTTGGGGGGGGGGGGGGGGGCATGGACGTTATTCAGAAGTGCAGCTCTGCAAAGTACCTTTGGCTCCAGACTGTACAACTTGTTTATTAGTAGTAATGATATTATTATTAATTTTTTATAATTTGCTTCTCAAGCAGTCCTGTGAAAAGTGACTTACAGGGTGTGCCATTCACTTACAGACCTTGATGCACTTTTAGCATTTCCCAGATCACTTCAGCTTCAGTAGATGTCTAAGAGGTGTAAGATGAAGTCGTTCCCAGTTTTATGTTTAGACCCCGAACCCTTCCAGCCGTATGTCTTCGCATTGCGGCATGAAATTGCTTTAAGTACTAATGAAGGCATTATTGTACCATGTCGGCCACGTGGATCGTTTGCTGTGGGTTGTCCATGTTCTGCTAGCCAGTACAGGCTTCTCTGGCTCTGGCCGTGTAACCAGACCCAGTAGCTCCTTTGTGAGCCCTTTGCCAGTCCAGGCCCTGCCTCCCGCTAATAGGGCCACAGTCAGCACTGCGTTCGCCCAGATACCAGGCCCCAAATGCTCGCCAACGGCAACTCTGACCATCACTCACATTGACCACCTTAAGCATGCATGCTGTGGGGGCTGTATCAGTGCACGTGGATGGTGAGAATTGGCCTGTTAGTATTCTTGTAACTTTTTTTTTTCCTCAAATGATTTTCTATCGTTGTGAAATTAAGATGAATTTGAAATACTCACTCAGCATTTTTTCTAGTCTTTTGTCATGCATATTATATGTATAATTTTGAGGATATTGTGTTTTACATAATTTCTCACAAAAAAAAGACTGAAATAGCTCTGAATGGATTCAGGAGATGACAGACCAGAATTGGAGCACGTAGACTTTATAGGCAACATTAAAGTATCTGAAAGTAAACTCTTCAGTATGGATTATATTTCCTTGGTTATTCTCGAAAGATAATTTATTTGTATTTTTAATTAGGACACTAGCTATATTTTTCCTCCCACATTTTCTCCAGTTGGGGTTTCTTGCCGTTGCAGTTGGTCATCATAGTGCTTTGTAAGGGCTCCGTAAGAGTTTTGCTCCGTGTGGAAAAGAGAGAGAAGACACTACAAGGAAAATAATGAAGATAAACACTGTTTCTCGGGCTGCTGCTGATGTTGTCTCTGCTGCGTCTGAAGGAGTAATGCGACACAACAGAGAAGTGTGCTGTTGTGTTAGGGGCTGGGGGGGAGGAGGGAGGTATCAACTTCCACGCTTTCTCATGTCAGGCTGGTCTGTGTCGATGGTCCCTAATATTGACCACATTCTATTGGCAGGTCTGAAAAGCAGACTCTTGGTTTGTCACCTGCTTTAGGATCTTGGTGTGTAACTCTGGCATCATGATGTTTTTGAAATTTTGAATCTCATGTTTCCGACTGATTCCAGGTTTATACCTGGTTATCATGGCTAAGTACAGTTTTATTAAAAAAATTTATGTATTAATGTCAGTAATATTCAGTGGATGCAGACCGGATGACAGTCATACATGAATGTCAGTGGTATTGTTAAATTGGTACATTCGCAGCTGCTTTCTGTGTTCTCTTCCGAGAAAGAATATACCGAGATGCTGCCTGTGTTTAGCGGAGAGCTCCTTAATGATGTAAAAGGTAGATTGCCCCCAGGGGTAGTGTAGCGTGTCGTCGAATCAGTGCAGCATCGCGTGAACCGTGGTGCAGATAATGGTACACGATTGCCTGCTGCAGGGTCGCCCGCTCCCAGCCGTCGTCCCTCCGCACTCCCGTTAAACTGATCACAACTGCAGGCGTTTTACAGAGAGGGGGACGGACAAATAGCTTCACACAAACATGAGCACATTAACACGAAAAAAAGAAAGCATTGCGGCATGAAATTGCTTTAAATACTAATGAAGGCATTTTGAGGTTGATAACAAAGTTCTTCCCTCTGGGATCAAAAAAGACACTTGTAATTTTGTGTTTTCTTGTTGAACAGTGTTTTCATAATGCAAATTTGGGGCAGTGGCGTCTTATCAAATTCAACCTGCGAGTTTTATTTTATTTTCAATACTGAGATGAGGCCTCATCTGTGCCCTGCTATCTGGAGCTGAAGAAATTGTACTGTATGATACGAGTTTCTCACGAATGTGTGAGATCCATCTATGGGCAGTTCCTGACTGCAAGTCTCTGGGCTATGAGAGGAAACTGGGAAGAACATGCAAATTTTACACACACAGAATGGGGGCAAGATTCAAGGCCCCAGGAGGTGTGAGGTAACTGTGCTACCTACTAAGCCACCATGCCACTGAGCATAAGCGAAATGAGCATTAATATTGTCATACCCAGAATGCCTAGATTTTACATGATGATGTCTGTCTGACCTTAAGTTTCATCCATTAATGCAATGATTTTGATGTAAAAGCCTTTTTAGCTCTCAGGCTAAAGAATTTTAGCTCTCTGGTGGTGCAGTATTTATACTGACTAGGTCTGAACCTAAGTAACCAACTTTGGATGGGGGATTATTTTCTTTTGGCACGACTTGTAGTAGACATTTCTATGTTTGCAAATGGTGGGCAAAATTACTTGCCTGTTTTATTTGAAGTAAATACATATTATAATTATAAATAAATATGTTTATTTCTTAAGTTAAAATGTTAATAACAATTTTGTGTTTGTTTGCCAGTGTTTAGTTTTCACAGGTTTGGGATCTGATACATTTCATACAGTATACACCCCACTGTGCCTGTGGAGCAGGTTTTATCGCCAGCTAACTGGGGTTGTGTGGGTGCAGTAAAAGCAGTCTAGGAAGCAGTGACATTTTATCTTGGAAGGAAAACACATTGAGGTCTTTATGTGCCTGCATGTGCGCTTGTTTGATACTGCATAGTAGTTACTTACTTATACCACTGGTGAGAGAATTGCAGTTCTCACTGTTATGTAATGGGACACATTGGTCATTTGCAAATGAGAAAGTAATAAATAAAATCTGCATATTAGACATATATAAATAATATAAACAACATTAACATTAACATGAAGATTAAGACATACACAAGAAATATAGTTAACCGCCTGATTGGTGGGGAAATACTGTGTAAGTTGGCATACAAGTGGAATATATGCAATAAACGAATAGGTGTAGTTTCAGAGTTACATGTCATGACTAGGACACGTTTATTGGCTTTTGCATTTCCAGTTCATCCATCCAGTAATTCTAATTGTAGAGGATGGCGGTGTGAGAGGTGCAGGGATTAGATGGGCGGAGGTGGTGACAGGGCTGTCCGGGGAATGCGTTGCTGTCATCTTAACAGCATCTTTTCTAGTTTTATCTAGATTTTATACAGTTGAAACAGAGTTTTGTAGTTGTACGCCATAGATATTTTGCACACCATAGATATTTTAATTGTATGTGGTGTCAAATGTCTAATATGTGATATCTGTCCTCCGTTTTGTCTCTCAAATTTATGTCCACTTTTTTCCCATAGTCTGGGGCTAGGCGACAGTGCGTTTCTCTGCAGCTCATACTCACTATAATTGTATATGTGATGAATGAAACTTGAAACTATAATACAAATGATTTGCTTATATATCAACACTACTTTTGCAGAGATTAATTTAACAAAACCAAATGCAAAATAGCCAATGAAACGCTTTAACATTTGTTTGCTTGCTAATTGTGCCACCGACTTTAACCAGAAACTGAAGCACACAGTTGTCGTGTAAAGACTTGCTGGGCCCCGGCCATTTTTATCCGGCGAGTTTAAACATAGTATCTTTTATGAATTAGTCTATTAGATAGAAATTTAAAACAGATTATCTGTTATCAGATTATCTGAGATTGATTTAACACTACATGAATTGATCTGGCTGTTGCATGCTGTCATGGAATGTAAATGCTCTAAACTTTTGTTTAAAAGTCCTGCAATTTACAGTCTCATGATAGCACAGCCTATAGGCTAAATGCTATCTTGACACAACATTAATGGATTGTTTTCTTTAGTTGGAAATTCCTTCTAGATCTGTATTCCCATTCAGGGGGGTGTGCTATTTGTTGTATAGCTTTTATTGTATGTGCCGGACAAGATGTTTTTTTTTTTAGTTCTAGTATAAGTAGGATGCATTGATTTGTCCCCACAGACAAAACCAACCCACCACAGCCTATTGTGAACCTCTGTGTCACCTGTGCTCTGGTTCTCCGCTACCTTAACACCGGTGTCAGCACTGCAGGAAAAGGCAGCGTAGCTCACTTCACTTTTGCTTTAAAGTACAGAGCGCAGTTCAAAAGCATTGGGACAGTAACACATTTTTGTTGTGTGGGCTCTGTACTGCATGAGATTGTTCTAAATGAAACATTGACTTCTGACTGCCACACTCAAGCTTTGCAGTCAATCCAATTATGCATGCGTTTCACATGTCGGAGAGCAGACTGAAGTTAAAAAGGATGTGAAGCAAGCAAAAACTGAAAATGGTGACAGTGCAGTCATCGCAGAGCATAATCGTGGAAGATACCAAGCATCTGGTGATGCCTGTGGGTTGCAGGCTCCTAGCCATCATTGACAGGAACGGATTTGCAACTGAATATCAAACATGACAACTTCATTTCAGCTTATGTTAATTTGTCCAGTTACTTTTGGTCCTCCCAGATCGGAGGAACTTGGCAGACAAATGCATAAAAAACTGTTTCCTCGGTACGAACGTAAACACCTTCAGTTAAAGTTGCCACTTTATACTCACTTCAGTGGGGTGGAACTCCACGAGTTCTATAGACTAGACTGTGGTGCTCTGCACTTGGCTTTGCCGGTAATGAGTGAAGTTTCATGGTGGAGGTGGTTCATCCCATCGTTTGTTCTTGTTTTATTTATACCTCAGTTTGGCTCCTGGAGTGCGAGAAGAAAGCGACAGAGCTCTTTTGTCACTGAACTTTCCTCTGTAGTCTGCTGGATCCTCACTAATCCAAGGCTGGAGGACTTATAAGCAGCATGAGATCTGTACTGGCACACTGAAGCAAAATGTTTTTTGTGCACGAAATGTTTAAAGGAACCTTATCTAATGGTCAAACCACTGGATTTGTGTTTTTAGATGGAAATGAGGGAGATTCGTAGAAGTACATTTCAATATCTCTTTTTGCCATCAAAGAGGGGATTTTCGATTTTGCTTATCAGTTGATCAGTTGATTAGATCGTCATAAGAGGAAAAAATACTGAAGAAATCTTAATTCTTTTAGTCAGTCTCATATATTAAGATGAACACCTGGACATGTGTCATCAAAGCCAGAGGATGAATGAATGTCTGCATGAGAGTTAGTTCCTGGATAAATTGTGTTTACCAAAGGGTTAAGTCCACTATATTCCTTTAATAACTTGATGCCTTTGACATTTTCTCGTAATTAAAAAGCTAATTTATTGTTATGGCGTATTTTTAGGCATGGGGGGGCAGCATAAACCCAATATAAGATGGGGAGATGTGAAGTGTGAGCCCCTGTGCTTTATTGCCAGCTATTTACTAACAAGGTTATTTTTTTCTCGGCCTCAAAAGCAGGTGCCCTGACACAGACGCCCAAGCCCACACAATGCTGAAGCTCTTCCCAGGGCCTAATGCTCATTTGTTTATATATGCCCCTTGTTCTGAAGCTGAAACAGAAGTTTTTCAGTTTCCTTCATTTTGACTGTTGTATTAAACCAGATTTGTGCCCTGTTCTGCCTGGGATAGGCTAGAGGCTTCCCCAGACCCCAGATGGATAAGCAGATGGATGGATGGATGGATGGATGGATGGATAGAT
>JAODKC010000117.1:27902665-27916303 GCA_026777985.1 Mormyrops attenuatus | reverse complement strand
GGGATAGGCTAGAGGCTTCCCCAGACCCCAGATGGATAAGCAGATGGATGGATGGATGGATGGATGGATGGATAGATGGATGGATAGATAGATAGATGATGGATGGATAGTTAACTTCTGTTTCAGTTACATAAAAAATGCATAAAAAAATTAGTTTTGAGATAAAAAATATCTGTGGAATATCTGTGACATAACAATTTATTCATAATCCATATTTGGAGTAATCATATTAATTTTCATTTCCATGGCTGTGAGATTGAATTTCACCTTGAAAAATTCCTATAGATAAAAGTAACCTGATATAAAGCCTGAAAAACACCATTGAAAGTAGAATTTAAATAGTTTGCTTGCCACTAAAAAGAGAGAGAATTATTTTATATCAGCAATTCTCAACCTGTGGGTCGCGACCTAAATTTGGGTCGAGCAAAGTTCTGAAAGGGTCACGAGGCAGAGCTGGAAATGTACGCATTTCAAAACCAGCAAGCTCCTATGCTGATCCAGGATCAGATTTCCCAGCCTCAATCCTAGAATTAAACTATATGAATGGGTCTTGGCTCTGCAGTTGCTTAGCACAAAACTAGTGAACACAACCAATCCACAAAGCCAAACCACAGATGCTTAATTTAAAATTCACCGGCACATCCAATCAGATTTTTGCGATAGGCATTGATTGGCGTAAACTGCAGGGTGCACTGCATGCTTGATCATAGCGTTAATTAATTAAACCTTATACTTGATCGGGTCACAACTGAGCTGGCATGCTAAAAAATTGGGTCGCAGTGCAAAAAAGGTTGAGAACCACTGTTCTATATGACTTTGTTTAGAGATAAAAGGCAGAGTTGAGAAGGTTTTTGGGACCTTTACCATGAAATCAGTTTCTCTATGCTGCAAATATTAATGCTATAGTACACCTGTCAGCAGTGTGCAAAAATCCTCCCATAGACAAGAGCTCCACAAGCTAGGACACTGGAGAAAGTGGCGCCCCCTAGAATGGAAGCCTTCTATGCCTCCATGGGCAAAGTTTTCATAGCTGTGATCTTGTGATGTGTTGGAGGTAGCCGGTGGAGTCAAGCTCAGGAATCCTAAATGATTAATGAGGGGGGTCTATGGGAGGCTCCTGACTCAGTCCTTTATAATGCGGTTACATGAGCTGCCTTGGGACTCACAGCATGCAGGTGGTCCTTTTCATTTCCATCCCACCAGTCCCCCTTCGGACCCCCTTCCTCAGTGAGAATTCATTTTTAATAGGATGAGAAAAATCCGCGGAGCTCTGTCTTAGAGAAAGCCGAAATAAGCCCTCCTCACTCCATTGACATGAAACGTGGAGTGAAATCAGCTTTTGAGTCCACCTCTCTTGTGTATCTCCATAAAGCTGATTTCGCTCTGCTTAGCTTCATTGATGCTTTGCTTTATTTTTGCTCTATATCTTCAAAGACGTTTTGCTAGGCTTTAATTTGTAATATAAATTGACCTGTATGTACTCGCATGTTATGGAGTACAATCCCATATAATCAGAGGTGTTTTATTACACTTGTCCAGCCCCCTTCCATAATTGTTCTTTTTCTCTAGAGTGTGTTTTGAAAAGTAACACATTCAGCATTCACCGTGAGGATCAATAAATTAACACGATTATTATTGGCCTCTGAACACGTCCTGGTATGAATTGCTTTAGAGCACTCCCGGGAATGTGGTGCCCCGTATCTGTGTGTAAATAAGACACAGAGGTTAGAAATCACTTGACTAGCCCAGATGGTGCATGTTAGCACCAACGCAACGGCAACGCTGGAGTCAAGACTGCGTGCCACTCGAGAGCCTTGACACTTCAAACCGTACAGCTCCAGCAAAGCCGGCCTGAATTAATCAGACATCAAATTAGCTCTAATCTGCATATTAATCAGTGGAGGATATGACACCTTAACAGATTTTTTTTAAATGATTAGCATGATGATTATAGAATCAATAATGACCATGTCATTTGCAATATACTACTATGGTTGCTGCTGCAGTTATCTGGTTAAACGTAGCAAGTGATCACACTCACCCTGAGTGAATGGGCTGACCTGACCTGCACACTGAAGGCCAAGCTAGCTTGCTAGATTTAAACAAATGGAAATGTAAATCTGATATTATATGAGCGGTGGGGTTGGGCTGGGAATAATAATATTGAGAGACTTGTCTGGACCTTCATAGACCTTCAGATTTGACTCTAAAGACAGAATAGCAAGAGTAATGAGGTTTTGATGAGAGCTTGGGTGTTGGTGGTTTGGGGGTTTCCTTTCGGGTATATGTCATGTCCCTTTCTTGGCTGCGTTCCTGTGCCCCCTGCCTGCGCCCCCCCCCGCCTGGGTGAGACCTCCCGAATGCCATTAACAAGCCCAATGCAGTGATTCAGCCATGCCTCTTAGCCTCAGCCCTCTGCTAATGTCACTGCCGTGTAGACTGCAAGGTTATTAATGAAGTTGTTACTCAATGAGAGGGAGCAGTGCAGCCTCTTTGGGGGGAGGGGGAAAGTGGCAGAGGGGGTGTTGTTAAGGCGAATTTCCCAAACGGGGTTTCTGTTGATGAATCGCGCCCCAGTTCTGTAAAATCCAATCAGCAAAGAGGCAGGGCCTGACCTGGACCATGTCCCGGCCACTCGTGATATATAGCTGCATTATTTTTCAGTGCTCAGCTATTATTGTTCACGTACGTTTTACTATAATTGGCTAGAGTACTTTCAAAGTGGTAATTTGGGGCTGCAGGTATGCACAATATTTGGTAAATAAAAAAATTATTTGATTAAATGGTTTTGCCTGAGGTTCTATGTCAGCACGTAATTTTAATCTACATACATACATGTTAATAAATAGGATTTAATGATTCACATGCAGGTTGTTCAGTACCGTTTTGTTGCTGTTTTTTAAATTTGCATATGTTCAGAGCAGAAACATTGGCGTCAGCGAGACAAATTTTCGTGGCCGACCAGCTTGTTTTTGGCCAAAAATACTTTTGAAATGTGCTCGTTACTCATTGTTACCATTAGGGCAGTATTGTATATTTTACATGTAAATTATTTTGACATCCTTCTTTGTCTGAAATGACTTCCCAGTCCATTGCATATAATCCCATTGCTTTAAACAAAAGTCAGAAGTCATCCATACAAACATTTCACTAGTAAATTTGGTAAAGTTTCTGCAACATTACTTCATACTGGTAGAGGTTGAGAACATGTTCTTGTAAGGTAGTTGGTTTGTGTTCCAAAGCATTTGAGCACTACTGAGCACCGACATGCTTTAAAACATGCTGAAAATTTTAGAGCTTTTAAAATAAAATGAAACTGGTAAAATAGATTGAAATAGCTGGTCTTGAAATGCTTCGGGGATAGACAGTAACAGAGTAGCAGAGTGAAGACACTGTCGTGCGGACAGAGGGGAAATGTCCTCTGGGCTATTAATAGACACTCTGGTTAGCAAACATATGAGACGAGCGGCTACAAGGGCTTATCAGTTGTTATGGTAAGCCGCACACTGCTGAAGGCTTGTCTGTAACACAATGTAAATCAGCTATGGTGTTCTCTCGCACTCGCTATCTGCAGGACAGCTTCATTCAGTTGTCCAAACTGCCTTGACTTTGCCTTGACAATGTCTGCAGGAGAAAACATCGACTGACACTTGAAATGGCATTGTGTTCCTCCCAGAGGGTCAAAAAAGACCCCAGATGTTTTTATTGAGGTGTTCTCTAGGGCTCAAGCAAGGGGTTGTTTTAAGGGCCATAATGCTCTTGCATACTTCCAGTTGTGTCATTTTCTATGCTTTTGTGTGATAGTACAGTCCAAGGTCAAAGACACACGGGGTCCACAGTCATACTGGAATTCACGGGGTTCAACTAGACCTACGGGGTAGGAAAAATATAATTATTTATTTATAAAATCACATGCATCCTAAACATATTTTTGTATTAATATAAGTATACTTAGTTTACAAAGTACATGTGGTGTTGTGTATTTGAAATTCATTGGTAGCTGCCATGTTAGTGTTCTGATGTTAGATCTGAGAATCTTACAATCTTCCATCTTCACCATGGGTGATAGATATCTGCTATGTCGCAATGTCACTACAGGACTCTCAGCACCATGCTGAACACAGCATCAAGCAAACTGAATAATCATGCTAAACTGTGATTATCCATCAAATAGTGCTTTTTGGAGGTTATTTGTATTTGTAAAATGCATCTTTCGACAACCACGTAACAACTTAATGTCAGATTTAACCACGTGAAACCAGTCAAACTCGAATTAACGTAAAACCAATTCAACTGGTTGGACAGTTCTCTGGGAATAAGCTGGGGTGCATTTCAACAGAACTTGAGATTATTGTTCATCACTGATGCAGTCTGGTAGCAGTGTGCAGCTACTAGTCAGTTGGTTTTGTTGTGTGTCTTTTTCATCATAATTTTCCCCAATATTATTAGCCAACAAAACTTTTTTTTCCATCTGTGCTATTTGTTAGCACTCCCCTCTGTTATTTTCACTTCCTGTACGCGATATCGGACTGGGCTGTTCACGTCTGCTTATTTGATGCGGGCTGAATTCAGCAGTGCTTCTTCATTCAGCTGAACACAGACTACTCTGACTGGTGCCGGGAATCCAGATTAATGGTCGCTGGTTATACTGTGATTAATGAACTGAACGTTAGACTAATGATTCTTTCTTAAAATATTTAGCTATCAAGTGCACAAAACCAAAAAGCACGAAATTTTAAAATACTCATCATAATAGCAGTTAATAACTGCTATTATAGTAATGTTAATAAAATATTAAAGTTGTTCATTTTTAGAAACAAGGTTTTTAAATATATCGCTAATGAAAGGTACCTTTTATGAATCTTTAACTATCCCTTAGTCCTCAATGTCTTAACTAAGTGGAATTCTCCAGATAAATTGGCCACAGTGATGTGTCCAGTTGCACTGCGCTCTGAAAGGGCAGCTTTTTTTTCTTTTTTTTAATGGTCATGTGGGTGTGATCCATCATTGTCTGTCTGTCTGTCTTTTTTCTGTCTTTCCCTGTAGGTAGATTTATCTTTCTGTTTAAAACATAAGTGACAAATTCAGATAGAGACTGTCCTCCTACAAAGAGATTTGAATAGACATGCTGGTCAAATAGCTACTAACAGTAGCACTCTTCACCATTGTGTTACATTTGGTTACAAGATGTCCTATCTGCTTTACATTGCATCTTCTATTTTTCTTTTGTTTTCGTGAAGTTTATTCCACACAGCGATTGCCGTACCACTTAAGAACTGGACATGGGGAAAAAAAAATGATTGCAAGAGTGGCTGCAGTATTTAACAAGGCACTTAGACTGATTTGCTGCTGCTGTGTAAATGGATGTGGCTGCAGCTGTGTAAAATTGCTGCACCGATAGATAATTATAATTATTCTCATGACACCACGTTGAGACTGTATGTTCCCATATGCTGCGGTTAACATATGTGAGCTTTATAATGCTTTATTAAAATATTTTGATTGCCCCCAGCTCTTTAGGGGAATTTTTTGTGTTTTTGCTCCTGGGGGTTTATCGTAGCAGAGAGAACCGTTTGTGGCAGAAACGTCTGCTGCACGAGGTGTGCAGTTAGCAGGGGCACAGCTGCTTAGTGTAAGCATGGGCCCTAAAGTCATACTGCACTTCTGATGGAGAAGGTAAAGCACAGGTGCTGAACTGTGTGCATATCTGTTGGTCTTCACCCTGACCGTACGGCAGCCAGCCAAAAGGGGGCGGGTGGCGGGGGTAGCTGGGCGGGGCCCGCTTTGTGGTTAAACTGAAAACCTCACCGTCTACCCTGCCCCACCCACTGTCTCACTTTGGCAGCCTGTCATCCTCCCTGCCCACGGCTACGCCCACGAGGGTGTTGGCTCCAGCTCCCCTCCATCTTACTTATCTCCTTGCGCTTAAATGAACTGGCCAGAAAAAAAAGAGCAAAAGAAGCTCGTCACAGATAGCTAATCGAGGTCCTTGGGTCTATATTAATTAAACACTTTTTACATTCATTTAGTTTTTCTCCCTGGCATTGCTCACTTAAATGATGCAGAGTGACAAACAAGGCCAAAATCGCAGAAATGTGAAAATCAGGCCGACATTGACTAAGTAAAGTCAACAGTGATTAAGTGGAATGACAGTGTTGCTGTTCATTGCTATTCCTGTGGTGACCTCCGTGCCATTTCGCATATTCATTCCATTCCACCAACAGCAAATCTGATTTGACCGCCTAACTACTTATTGAGCTTGCGATTAGCTAAATCAGGTGCTGGAATAGCTCCCAGCCCGACCCCACCACTCGTATGACATCACTTCCATTTCCAGTTGTACATTTCCACTTGGTTTAAGACTAGCAAGCTAGCTTGGCCATCAGCGTGCAGGGGTGCAGAGGCGTTAACGCGCTGAGGCATTGCCTTAGTCAGGGCCTCTGTGTCGCAGGAGCTTCCAGAAAGCAGCCTCTCTGCCCACTGTGCTGTTATCGCCCCCCCCCCCCCGGCGCTCAGCGTTTGTGTTCATTGGTGACAAACAGCAGCCCATTCACCCTTGTGTTTTTTGGCTTCATGGAGAACATCCCTTGACCTCTGTGTTAGCATTAAACACATTATCATGTCCTGGGTCTCTCTCTGACTCTCGCAGTGCTGCACTCTCTTATTCCTAGTAGCTTAAACCTCTATAAACTTTCCAGGCGTACTGGGTACCCATGTCAGTGACGGAGAAACACAGGAGATGTGTAAATGATATGTTGTGGCAGTGCCTTCAATACCGTCCATGTGGCATCTGCGGGAGTCTGTAAGAGTTTTATACCAGCACCAGTCACACGGATCATTCTTCTGCACAGGCGCGTGCACACACAGCACACAAACGCACACCGCTGCTGGTATTTACGTCTGTTATTTGTTATTCAGCAGATATATGAAAGATAGGGGCTGGGTAAACCTAAGGGTTTAGAGGTGTTTTTGAAGCCCCCCCTGTGTAGTGAACGTATTGATTTTGGAAGAGGGGGAGGGTGGGACGTGTGGAGTAAAGTATCTTTATCGCTGAGGAAAATATGGGCAAGAGCCTAATTTGATTCTGGTGTAACGATGTAGACCTCCAGGGAAGCAGCGCGGCACTGGAGCCGTTTCCATGGCAACGGGTATCTTTTCCTTTTTAATTTTTTTTTTCCAAGGAGGACTGCGAAACAAGGTCCTTGTGTGACTGGCAAGCGGCAGCCTCTGAGCTGATGAATATGCGGGTCTTTTGCAAGCTCCACTTTAGTAATGAGGCAACAAATAATCTTTAATAGCAATATAGTAAGGATAAAAAAAAGATCCAATTTGTAATTCAGTGTGGTAAAATGTGATTGGCATATTTTTTTCTTCCAGAAAGTGTAAATATTACATATTCCTGTCTAAATATCATTATAGCCTTTACCTGCAAAGCAAAGTGGATGTGTCCACAAAAGTAGGCTATTAATGTGAAGCTTGTGCTCAGTGACCTTTAACAGGAGTGTGTAGTATTATGATATTCCTAGGTTTTCCAGCAGAGTCATGTCAGAGTCATTGAAAATAATATGAGAAAAATATCCCATCTTTCTGTCTATTTTTGGTCTGGTGCATATGAAGCTTCCGTCCTTTGTTCTGTGTATATGTGTGCAGATTAGAGTCTCCATTCAGGGAATCGCAGGTCTCCGTGTCTTTATATAGCGCGGTGCTCGCCACTAGGGTGGCTGCTCACTTCCGCTCAGCCCGCAGTTGCAGTGTTACAGTAACAGGAAGCAGTGTGCTGTCCGTTTATCCTCATGCGCCAGGCACTGCAGGGCAGTCAGGGCAGCACATGCCCACATGCCTGTTCCTCATTACATATCATTGTTACACAGTCTCTGGCGGTTATGTAGCTCACTGAAGCAGAAAAGGCTGCTTTGTAGGCTTAATGAAACCTCTGGCATTAACTTTACTGCTGCTGATGTAGCTGCAGCAATTTCCAGTTGCTTCCTGGTTTGGGGCACAAGGTCTGGATTTAAACGCTTTCAGTTCCAGCAGCTACTGGAAGGTCTGGTGCTTCTGGGGTTAAAAGGCAAAGAACAGATTAAACGGAGAGGTTGTTGCTGTTCCACCATCTGGTGAACATCAGAGATCAGATGGACATCACTAAGGAGACAAAATGCTTGCTCACTAACTTAGAGACAGATGATCCTGGAAACATTAACTGAGCAGCTCTTTTTTTTTTTTTTTTTTAAATCAGATGGGACCCTTTAAAAAAAAAAATCAAAACATTGTCATGTCATCTGTCATTGCACACCAGTCTATGTTGTAAATATTTACTTGGTCCTCTTGACAGGATGCCAGGTAGATATCAGCCACACTTCCTGCCAGCCAGCTTGGCTGAATGGTTTGAAGAGCAAGAATCATCAACCTGGTGGATTGTGCCTGCGCTTTTCTGTTCGCCTTTGCGATGCGCGCTCACAGACCTTTTTGAGAACCATCCTAGGGAGCCTCATGCATCTCTCTGTCATTCAAGCAGCATTTGGGAAACACATCATCATTTTCACCTACATTTCTCCGGTAGTGTGGCATTAGACTGTGTAAATGTACTGGACTGTGAAACAGTGTAAATTTAACCAGGATATGCTCACTGCAGCTTCATATACCAAGGATAAGTCTCATAAGGGGAACTTGTACTCAGGTGTGTAGTAGGTGCTCAGAAGTCATCCTTTAGGCTAGGGGTGGGCGGTACACTGGTGTCATAGTCATTTCCAGTGTGATTCTGCGCCACGATATGAATTTGCACTATACCGTTAACACCGTGATAAGTCGACAGCCTAATTATTAGAAATAAAGCATTTTATTTTCTTCAAAGCTTCAGTTGTCATCTGAATACTTGTCCTTATATAGTCTATGTAACCGATTTATCTGCATTGTGTGAATTTTCTGTTAAACACACTGTGGCGATAGCAAATGAACACATTCAAAATAAACAGATTCTGTGTAATTATACACAATTTAAATGCATATAAAAATTAAACAAAATAACCTTGTTACACACACACATACATACATATATAGATATATATGTAGTAGCGCATTAAAAAGTGAAACATATTTACTAAATCGGCATACATTGTATTGCCAAAAGTATTGCGACACCTGCCTTCACACACACATGAACTTTAATGACATCCCTTTCTTAATACATAGGCTTTAATATGGAGTTGGCCCACCCTTTGCAGCTATAATAGCTTCAACTCTTCTGGGAAGGCTGTCCACAAGGTTTAGGAGTGTGTTTATGGGAATTTTTGACCAATCTTCCAGGAGAGCATTTCTGAGATCAGGCACTGATGTTGGACGAGAAGGCCTGGCTCACAGTCTCCACTCTAATTCACCCCAAAGGTGTTCTGTCGGGTTGAAGTCAGGGGTCTGTGCAGGCCAGTCAAGTTCCTCCACACCAGACTCGCTCATCCAGGTTATTATGGACCTTGCTTTGTGCACTGGTGCGCAGTCATGTTGGAACATGAAGGGGCCCATCCCCAAACATCCCACAAAGTTGGGAGCATGAAATTGTCCAAAATGAAAGTTCCTTTCACTGGAACTAAGACGTATCAGGAATGGACTAATTGCACAGGTGGCATCCTATCATGGTACCACGCTAGAATTCACTGAGCTCATGAGAGCGACCTATTCTTTCACAAATGTTTGTAGAAGCAGTCTGCATGCCTAGGTGCTTGGTTTTATACACCTGTGGCCATGGAAGTGATTGGAACACCTGAATTCAAAGATTTGGAGGGGTGTCCCAATATTATTGGGAATATAATATATATATGTGCCACTGCCTTCACGCAAGGTAAAGGCACAACTGCCCAGTTAACATTAGAATGGCCCGTTTCCCATGTCAATGAATGTCAGACTCCTTTAACTTCCAAGCAAGACGTACTTTGGCATATGCAGCCCTTTTGTTTGTACAAATGTGCCATTTGTGTTAATAACAGCAGCAGATCTAACACCGTCAACCAAAAAGCTGTATTGTTCCTCACAGAGTAGCTGCTCTGTCCTGAAATCATACGGCTAAAAAGTTTTCAGTCGCATTATGCATTTTATAAAATGTTGGATAATTGGCTGCGGTTTATTGGTGATGTCATGTTTGTCAAAGTTTTAAGGTTTTTTTTTCCAACTGTATAAAGTAATGTTTTTTTAATACAATCAATTCAGGTGAAACACAAAAAACGTAAGTTTTCAGGGTTGCCAACTTTCACGTATCTGCCACGCAAGAAATCTTACGGCAAATATATATTATTCCATTATAAACCTAAAATTAGCAACATCCAAAGCTTTAGGGTAGTTTGCAAGCCTTGCAGACTATTTTCAAGGTAATAAAATCGTTACATACATTTAAATGTTTGTGGAGAATTGTCTCAAACTGAAAATCTCACACCAGCCAGCTGACCAAAGTTGGCAAACCTGCGTTTTATTTGAAATTAAAGGTAAAATATACTGTTTTTGGCTGAAGCGGCTTGTTATTCCGTTTGCTTTCCAACAAATATGCAAATATGAGAAAACATTACCTATGTCACTTTTTATACCTTTGCGAAATTAGACCACCTACAGTATACACAAATGTAATACGAATTAAAATATACTTAATATATTCAAAAATATTTTTGTCATTAAAAAAGGGACAGGACATGCTACTCCGCCTAAAACTTGGAACAAAGCAATATTATGATATAATACCGTCACCGTCCAAAAAGTGAAAAATACCGTGATAATTATTTTAGGTCATATCACCCACCCCTACTGTTGACAAAATGTTGTGATTTCTGACCTCTGCTATATGAATAGGCAACTAGTGTATAATTGTGAGTAAATTTCCATAAGTCCATTTAGATGAAAGCATCTGATGAGAATATAAATAAGTAATGTGGCTGCCGCTGTGTGCCGGCTGAGGTCTCTACCTCAGTATTTCTAGTAGAGTCTGATGTAGACTATGGTTTGTGATTGTTGACTGTATATGCAGCTGGTTTATAAGAGGTAATGAGGACAATATGCAAACATGCCTTAAAATTCTATTGTGGTTTTACCAGTGAATTAGCTCCTGCATCGTGTTCACACTTTGATTATTTAAATGGTTGTACAGCTCATGTATTGGTTGTGGCAGGATGGAGCACTTTGTGTAATGATGAGTAGCTCCGCAGGTTAGCAATGTGTGGCCATCTGGAAGGTCGTACTGTTGAATTCTGTAGCCGATGTTGTAATCCTGTTTCCCCTGAACCCCAGTTGCTTCAGGGACTGTCTGACCCTGCTCTCTCATCCTCACTTATACCTCACTTTGGGCAAAAGAGTCAGAGCAAATAATTGTAAATGTCAGTCTAAAGACTGGGATATTTTCATATATGCCTATTCCACTCTCAAATATATTCTATTTGGGTGAGGTAATCCCTGAAATGGCAGCAGTACCGTATGAACACTTCACAATTCATTTTCATCGTGCTTCTGTATTTTTGATTATATTATGTACTGTCATAAATTTGCATGTGGAAACAGAAATGTTGTTTGATGTCAGCTTTCACCCCTTCCCTGTGACTGTGCTTTGTGAATGGAATGCAGGCTCATGAAATGTGTATGCATAGTGCATAGTAACCTGACTGCTCTGACTGCCCCGCATGTGAACAGGACATCAGCAGCTGGACAGCCCAACATGCATAAAATTGTTTAGAACAGGGGGAGCCGGTTCCATGGAGGGCCGGTGTGGCTGACTGAGAGGCCATCCCAAAAATCCGCAGCCACGCAGGCCCTCCGTGGAACAGGATCCCCACCCCTGGTTCAGAATCTGTAATGTAAAGAAATTCTTGCATGAGTGAAACTGCTTTGTGTCCATTGTAATATTCTGCCGTCTCCTTTATTTCTTCATTTTTTCCATTACTTTGAAGAAAGAACAGAATGAAATTAGAAATAATTTGTTTTGAATTCCTATCCACTGCTTCTGCCGGCCGGGGCTAATGATCGGAGGCGCGGGATGTAAAAAGGCTTCCTACTAGAATGAGTCGCCTGTCGTATTTGTGGTTTTAACACCTTTTTTCCTCATTGGTTGTATTGATGATGGTCACAAACATACACAGACCTACAAAGAGGATATGAAAGTGTTTAAGAAATTAATTTTGCTTCAGTTAAATGAGGGAAGAGTATGTGATGTATCAGTAAAGGAGATGCCGCCGCGGAAGAGAGTTTGCAAGTTAGACCCTATTTAGCGAGGCGTCAGCCCTACACTCTTTTCTCAGATTTCAAGTCACTTTTTCCGAAATCCGTTGAAACCACTCAGATTTCGTGATCTCTTCTGCGTGAGAACTGACTGCTCAAGCAGCAGCACAGCAGTAAACAATCAGCAAACTCTCCTGAAACTCCCCTCTTCATCTCGCAATTGCTTGGTTTGAACCAAACCGAAGATTCTAGTGCGAAGCATTCTGGAATCTTCGCTCTTAAGTACAACTGAAAGAATGGGGCGCAGTACTTTTGGTGAGACCTTAGCTATGTGGATTTATCACATTTCTCAAGTTATAAGTAATGTAATACATCCATGTCATATTTTTTGTATTACACACCTTTAATAAAACCCTGAAAGTTTTCTGTTGGTTGAGCTTAATAACTCATCATAGTTAACTCATCCTCTTAACTTTGAAATTGATAGAAGTATTAGCATATCAATATTACAATATTAAGATGTTTGCTGAGTGTTTTCTTCAAGGTGAACACGGACAGAATACAGTCCCTTCATGATGAATGTTTCACAGCTTTTCAAATTGTGATGAGCCAAAACTCCCTAAAATATTTCGTAAGCTTTACATAAGTTAATAAATACATTCCATTAAGCCGCCGACTAGCTGAAATTTAAGGGTCATTACTGTAAACCATTCATGAACCATTCTGCTTTGTCCATTTGTGCTGTCCAGCATGAAGTGTTCTTCTGCACTCAGTCTTGCTGAACTCAGTGAATGCTGTGTCATGTTTGAACCAGCATTTTCCTTATATATAACTGGTGCATATGCAGCGCATGTACCATTTACCAGCCTTGGTGAGTATGACAAGCGGTGTTAATAGCCCCGAGAAGTAGATATGTCGTTAATAAAAGCAACAGAAGCAGAGGCCAGCCGTTAATTGCAGTCGGCCCGCATCTTACATGCTTTTTGAGCAATCGCGGTTTGAAAATACTTTGTTTAAAAAAAGAAGTTTTAAAACTAACCAAAATGCATAATTTCAAATTAGCGCACAAACTGCATTAAAAAAAGTGTAGATTGAGTGCGCTGTGTGTCAGTACGCTGTCTGTTCGAATTTTACGGTATACGATAGTTTGGGAATAGGTGTATGCAAAGTAAATAGGGGCTTTTCCATTAGGGTCTTGAATTTACGTAGTTTTGCAGTATTGTGGTGGGTCGTGAGGCACAACATGGTGGTGCGGTGCTTAGCACTGTCACCTCACACATCTGCGACCTGGGCTCAGGTCTCCGCCAAGGTGTGTGCCGTTTGCGTGTTCTCCCCGTGCCATTGTGGGGTTTGCGTGTTCTCCCCGTGTCATTGTGGGGTTTGCGTGTTCTCCCCGTGCCATTGTGGGGTTTGCGTGTTCTCCCCGTGTCATTGTGGGGTTTGCGTGTTCTCCCC